>JANTPZ010002775.1:0-28695 GCA_025593235.1 Vachellia pachyceras
AAACTCCATTTCTTCCATTATCATCATCCACAAAAATAGCAATTACCTCTCTCCATCCATAATATTCAACCAAATCTGCAACTGCATACATCTGGAAGTGATCATTTTGCGTAGTGCGGATGAAATAAGGGTACTGCAGAGAAGCAAGAGTAGGATCGGTTGCCCCAAATGACAGAAGAGGTACATGAAGTTCATTAACAACATGAGAGATCACATGAGCTATCCCAGAGGACTGTGGACCAATCACAGCAACCACATCATTCTCCATTAACTGCAAAGCTACATCATCAGAAAAACCCATTTAAGCTTTAAAGAATAAGAATTTCCTTAAAATGCAAGTTTCTGTTCACTAACTGATAAATGGTAATCCTGGGTGCTATAATTTCAATATATTTCAGTATTACAGCAAAAAAAAAAAAAACACACACACACACACACACACACAAGAACCATTACCATTTCTATTGGAAGGTACTCATGCCAAAATCAAGCAGAGTATGATCTAACAAGAATGAAGCAACAAATTCTAAAAAGAATGACTCACAGTAAGTAAAATTTTGGACTTAAACGAAACAAAAAAATGTACCTTCTACGGTTCCAAGAAATCCGCTGCAGTTGGTATCATGCAAAATAACTTCCAGCTTTATCCCACTGAGAATGGCTGTGTCAGAATTAACATCAGCAGCAGCAGCCAAAATGGCAGGTCTAGCAGATCTTCCAATGACCGAATCAAACGTAAACAGGGTCCCAATTCTTACAACATTCGGTCTTTTAGGGACAGTATTATTTGACAAGGTACCATTTCCTGTCCTACCCACAGCTTCTGCGGGAATCCCTAACCAGAAAACCAGGACGATTAATGTTGGAGCCACAGCCATGTGGCCCGGCCTTGTAATAAAGAAGGCCATTTAGTGTTCCACTTCTTCAGTTTAGCCTTTAGGAGAGAACTAAGAACCTATCAAGCATAAACCATTACAGTAGAACAGAGACAACAATTGGAATAAGTAAAATACAGGAGGGTCTGTTTCATCATCAGTTACAGCCCACGAGCTTCAAAACTTGTAGAATTTAGACTCAAAACATGACCCTGCTCTCCACAAGAAAACAGTTTGAATTTCCAAATTTGGTACCCTGAAATCCAAATGAACAATGAAATATCAAACTCTCATCGGTGTAATGAAGAGAAAACATTGAACATATAAACTTAGTCGGACAATACTCACATGCGTCATTTATTACTAAAATAGGAAAAAAACGTATGCTGTAATAGAGACCTGGAGAAGTTAAGCAGAGGAAAGTATATAAATGTTGAAATCCAAATAAAGGTGAAAGCCCACTTAATGCAAGTGATTGAAAGATTCGAGCAAACCCAAAGGAGTGGCTTAAAAAAGGAAGTTATACAGTGTTGAAAGCTCAAGGAAAGAATCATTCACTTGCTCTCAAGCACTCTCCCAACTCCCATTTCCAAGCACATCTTCACGGTAAGGGGACGATTGAATTTTTTATTCCTTTTTTACTATCATGTGCTGAATGAAAAGTTGCAATATTGTACGCCGAAGAACTCAACGTGAAAGAGAACATTGTCTGTTTACTTTTCTTAAATATATGTTTCAGGATTTGTATTTTGATTTTTGCAGAGTTCATTCTCAGAGAAGAAAGTTGACGGTGCCCCCATTGTGATGCCAATTTGATCACTGTGGACGGGTGGCTCATGCGGATTCCGCTGTCAATAATAGCGAAATGTGTGATTCTGTTTAAATGCTCGTTCTCAGTTTGATAAACACAAGAGACAGAAACTAGTTATTTTACTTTAAGGTTATGAAAATGATTGTTTCTTACTTTAGTTTCCCTTTTCTTTTATAATCACGTTATGTTGGTATGAACCGGTTACAACTTAAGAGCCAGTAGTTTTATGTATACTTGAATATTATTTCTGATATATTCGAGCGTCTCCCTGTAAAAAAAAACTATTTTTGATTTAATTATGTTTAGAAAACACTGTCAACATTAGTGGGAAATTACAACAAATTTGAAGGAATATTATGAACGTCGTTGTAATGGGATTTTAGTTGGCACTCCGTAAAGTAATGTTCTCTCTGGTCACTCAGGAAGCTGATAAAAGTGCCTTCTTTAATCATATTTTGTACAGGTAAGAATATCTGGAGTGGTATTTCCCCAAAAATATCTATCTAATAAATCGACAGTGCAGTCTGCAAATATTTTTCCGGTTAACTAGTAAAAAATAGCAAAAGAAAGGTGAAAAAAGAAGTATCTTTTTTTTTGTCCAAGAAAAAAGAAGCATCTTAGATGACTTCAATGCTTGGCTTTGACAGGAATCATAGAATCTTTCTTAGGCTTTTTTTATCTTAGGCAATCTAGGGCGGGTTTGACAACCACTTTTGAAACTTACGTTTGGTTTCAAAATCTAGATTTTACCTCAAAACCGAGGTTTTATCCAAGCAAAAAAAATTTTTCCCAAAAGCTATTTTGGTTACAAAACCTCAGTTTAAAATTTAGGTTTTCTCTTTCCTACTTTTTCTCTCTTTCTCTTTCTTACTTTCATCTTTCCTACCCACTTTTTTGTCTCGGAATCTGTAAAAACTATTTTCCAAAATCTATTCTCCAAAACTTAGGTTTTACATCAGAATCTATAAAAGTTATTTTCAACCTTACATCCAAACAAGCAGATGTACAGGTAGGATTGTGCCATTCTTAACTTTTAGACCCAAAAGATTTTTTTTTTTTAATCTCTGATGTCTAGCTTCTCAAGCAATGTTGAAGTCTTCACGCTCTTATTCATGTCCTCGAAGAAGAAGAAGATGACATGAGCAGCTTTCTCAAGCTACAAGTTCTCAGAAATTTATTCATCCAGAATTATTATTTTTAAAAAAATTATATTATTGAATAAAAATGAATATTTTTCATCATTTGAAATGGCCATAAGAAGTGGGTATCTATAGCTAGAGGTGGGAAAGCGGACCAGCCCGCGGGTTGTGGGCTGGCGTGGGCCAGCCCGCCAACCTTTTCTCTGTTGGCGGGCTCGGGAATCCCAACCCGAGCCCGCCAAAAATTACTTTTTTATTTATAAAATTAATATTTTTTAAATTTTTACTCAATTTTTTTATAAGATTGCATGATTTCATGTTTCTCTTTCCAATCCTATCAATAAGTGTTCAATAATTTCTTAAAAATAGCATTTAATATTACTTTTTCCTTTGTAAAAAATATTGGGATCGAAAAAAAGTAAAAAAAATACATATAAAATAATTTTTTTAAAAAAAAATAAAAGGGCGGGTTAGGCGGGCTGGGCCTGCGGGCCCAACCCGTTTTACCACCTCTATCTATAGCCGCTTACTCCAACTCTAACCATTTGCTTTCAAGTGTGGGGCATCTTTCATCTTTTTTGAATCTTTGTTATTTGTTTTCTTTCCTGTTTCAGTATCTGACAATGTCTCTCTACTCAATGTCTCTCACCAGCCTTTCAACTTCGGAATAAAGGCTAATCCATTTGTTTAATGCATTAATCAACTTAATTACTCACATTTTAATCACCATATCATTCCAACTTCTTGCCACAAAAGGTGACAGTTCAATTTTTAATTTATGGCTATCTGTCTCCTTTGCATCCTTTCATTAAGTATTTTTTTAATACATCTTAACGATATACAATAATATACTCATTGACTGATGCGTCTTCATTAATAATTTAATACTGACATAGATTTTATATTTTTATACTTGCATGTTAAAGGAATGTTAATTTGAGATACTATGTTGTATATTTTTTTTGTTGCCAGCAGAAGTAATTCGTGGGAGTCACAACATAAATTTATCGATATATTTAATAAACAAGTAGAAAGCAGTATTAAATACACTTTAAAAGAATCCTGGAATTGACAATTCAGTTCAGTGGAAAGTAGTACATTAAAATATCAATAATATTGTAGACTATAACGTTTGATAATTCATTCTTTCAAAATACATTCTAAGTAAAAAACTCTCTTTCAGCAAAATAATTGTAATTTGAATCTAACGTTTATCCAAACATAAATGCATTCTGCCAAAATGCATTCTCTCAACGGTTTTCCAAACAGGCACATTGTTAGGTGGCAAATGTGTGGGCCAAAGTTTTCTCATAAAAGGATAAATGTGGATTCGTTTGTTTGTCCCATGCAAGCAACGTAATTCACGTTGACGGTTGAAGTTAGGGCTGCATAAAGATCGGGTTGGATCAGATTTGTACTTAGTCCAAAGTCCAATCTTGAAAAATGATTTGGTTGGCCTCTATGATCCGAAAACCGGTTCAATCCGGGCTTGTCAGAAGAGTTGTCCACCGGGTTACTAGACTGATCCAGGTCTTTTTTTTTAAATAAATCTGTTGAACGAAAGTAAGAAGCTTGAAAAAAAGGTTTCAAGTCGCGACTTAATATGTACCGAGAGTACAAGTATAAAGATAAGGGGATTAAGGTCATGACTTGGGTAAGTTAGGTTGCAACCTGTGACCTTCAGGTTATGGTTAGTTGGGTTACGTAGTCTGATAAGTCAGTCCGATGTCCAGTACAACCCGATAATTGGGTTAGACCCAATCTATCTAACTTTTCATCAGGTCCTTTTTCCGAACCATGTTTTGATCATAGTGGTAATGGTTTGGACGGGCGGGTTGTGCAACCCTAGTTGAAGTAGCTCATGGGGAGTACTGAAACACTCCTCCAATGATGGTACTTGGATTTTGATTTTATCTTAATCCTACGATTTACAATTTCAATTTCGATTTAATTATGTAGAAACTGTGATTTGAATGAGCGCAGAGTATTTACTATAACCAAATCCAAACATGCATTTATGCTTTCAGCTCACTAACATTCTTCATCTAGCATACAGTTACATCATTACCAGTTACCAAGATAATCTATAATTAAGGATGAATTGTAAGTCCTATTACTGACTTTTGATTAACTATATATACACAGACCATAACTAGTTCAATCCTACAAGTTTTCATCGGGCGCTCAATTATTGTCCGAGCGATCAGGTGGGCTGCTGTTGTGGATTGTCACAGTGAGTGAACATTTTCTTAATGGATTCTTCCTTCTCATCAATGAAGTTAAAGAAGCTATAGATGACGTGGGAACATTTATCGCCACCAGATGCCTCACGGGATCCAGAAGGAATATCCTTTTGCCTTTGCTTGTATCGAATGTATTGGCTAATTGTTCGTACAAGAAACACCAGCAAAGAGGCGAGAGTGACGATACCACATGAGAGATATAGACCCCAGAAGCTGATCAAGTGAAGCTGGTTAGGTTCTGAGTCGGTTCTCCTTTCTTCAGGACAACCCATCTTACAGAACCACCGCTCTCTTATCTTCTGAAGCTCTCCGTTATCGTTCAATTTCAAAATTGCTGTGGACATATCAAAAGCCAGAGGAGACTCTCTTTGAAATGCCTGATCATATATTGTCCCAAGAAATATGTCAGCAAAATCCAAGAAAATTTGCAGCATATGACGTAAAATGAAAGTTCCCAATCATGTTTCATTATGTCCATTCTTGTCAAAAACTGAAGGACAAAAGTGCGGTTCTTGATGCATGCCAATATTACATGTTCAAACTTTTCCTTTTACATAAAAAAAAAACAATGTGTATGCTAATATTATGGAATCTTGTGATCAGAAGGCTACTTACAAATCCCCAACTGCTTTTGGTAAATGGTCGTCCAATGACACCAAAATCAGTTTGTTTTGACAGAAATAACTCTATGTATGGAAGCTCATCAATTATAGCTGCCACCCCACCACGAGAAGGCCCTAGCTGCAGAGCTCTTGCATATTCCTCAGGGTTACCCAGAGCCACAAGTCTTGATCTTGGTACATACAGGCTTTCTGTCAGATAGTTGAAAGTAAATGACCCTACTTGGTACCCTATAGGCCAATCACTTGCAATCAAGCTATCGATGCCAGTGATGGGTGATGAAAGCTGCTCCACTGTAAGAATTGAAGTCAGGCTCGCCGTGTAGCTAGCAGTGATCACCATCAACAGAAAAAGCCATACTATCATCACCATTCGACTGAGTGAGCTTACTGTTTGTTCCTCTGAATAAACAAAAAGGTGAAATTTTTGTCAAGTTGAAGAAAAAGGTGAAATTTTATAACCATTCTGCTTTCCTTTGTCACTTTCATAATGTGAATATATGTCATTGTTCAAAAAAATGAACTTCAAAGACAGTAAAGTTAACTACATGAAAGCTCCAAGAAATAAAAATGTTGAAGAGAAAACCACCAGACTTTAAAGCCAAAAGTATACTTACGATTTGTCTTAAACAGAGTTGAGAGGCTGAACCTGAGAAACAATTACCACCATAGAGTTAATCTACAGCACTGGACAAATATCGGGTCATCTCCAGCACACTTTCAATTATACTATGAATTCTTGAAGTGATTAATAATTAATTTGCCTGTGAGGATTGTAAACTTATAATAGCAGTGACAATTTATACTACGAAGACTTACATACACATGGTGACAATTTGCCTCTTAGGAGGACCACGGAAATCATCATTGATTCGATGCTCGAGAATCCATATAACTAATCCAATCATTATGAATGAAGCTGCAGTGACACACCACATATCTGCGGTGAATGGTTTGAGAAATACCCAAGCACTTGATTTTGAATTCTTGATTGGAGCCACTATAACAAGACCGGTTGATGTGAAAGGCTGAGAAAAATCCACAATCCTTGTACGGTTTGTGACAATTGCTACGTCTCCAACAGCCGCATCAAATACCTGAAACAGATATTTTTATCATAAGCAAACTCAAAAACACCCAACATTCTAATGGCCAACAGACGTGTTAAATCTGCCTTTCAAAATCAATTAATTAAATGAGAGATCGTATATTGAGAATAATCAGATAACTAGTCATCCATCTGGTCTTCCCCCCATCAAGCACAAGAGTTCTTCAGACAAAAGTCTGTCTGATACCTCACTAAAGCATCACTTTCATGATATAACAAACAGATTAACAACCTTTGAGACTTACTAAATTATAACATTTCTTACATTGTCAGCAACCATCTTCACGAGCGCATCATAATTGGGATTTGATTGACCATTCCCAAAAGGCTTCAATACATAAGGAACATCGTATGGTACAAACTCCAATGCTTTCTTGAAAATATCAATGCAGTAACCTTGGATTTGATGACTACCGGGCAGCTCAGTGACAAACTCGACAAAACTTGCTCTCTTGGGAACTCCAATTCTCAGTGGTCTTGCATTATCAGCAATGACCCAGCCCCGTGGTCTTCCAGTCATCCCACCTGGCCAAGTGATAATGTTAAGCTTCTGATCTTGGGGAACCCTACCATGTCCTTTCTTCTTGAGAGTTTCAGGTGGTACCACTGAAAATCCAAAATCATTAGACCAATATCCAACCCTGGCAATTTCCATCTGATTGATATTGATAACTTCATAGCCACCATTAACAATATTCCTGTCCGGACTAAATTGAAGACGACCACTCACACCAGTATAATTTGATTGCAATAATATGTTGATCATATCAGATCCACCAGTGAAGACTTTGAGCTTGTCAAGCCGTATATCAGCCGCTTCTGTATTCAACAGCCTCGAGTTATTGCTGACCGAGTATTTAATCTTCTTGTGTGTTTCAATGAACTTGTCAATTGAACGTGCAACAATCCAAATTGAATCGTATGCATAAAATCCATAATGGTTTAGCCCAATTCTTGTGGCGCTTTCGTTCTGCATTTTTATCATCCGAGAAATGAAAGATCTTTTCCGGGAAGAACGTGGAATGTGTGGACGAAGTGCAACCACCCCTTGCACAACTCTGAGAGGGGTCTGATTCTGTTGGGAGAAGGAATCGAGAGTAGCAGAGAGCGAATCAGTGGCAAGCCAGACAAAGTCACTAGACATCATTTTCAGATTGTAGGCTATGTTAAAAATTCTTAATCTAGGATCTGGGTTGACGTGAACAACATACACACGAGGACCAAACACTTTGGAATGATTGAGCAAGTTTGTGATTTCATTCTGATCAAACTTAACGCTAATAGGCAATTTATGAGACATCCTTATCCTCCGCTTTTCAAGTTCATCGCCCAGAGAAGATATTCCATTTCTCCCATAATCATCATCCAAGAACACGGCAATGACCTCTTTCCATCCATGGAAGTCAATTAAATCAGCGAGTGCGGCCATTTGCTCAGAGTCACTTGGTATAGAACGGAAAAAGAAAGGAAATTGGAGGGCCGTGAGGGTTGGATCAGTAGCAGCATATGAAACTTGAGGCACTTGGAGACCAGTAGCAATTTGAGAAACCGTGTGAGAGATCGAAGATGATTGTGGACCAATTATGGCCACAACCCCTTGCTCAAGTGCACGAAACGCTGCGTATATAAAAGGTTCATGTAAGTGTAAACTAAAGCTACCAGAGCTCCGAGTACTGATGTTTGGTTAGTAAAAAAAAAATGCAGCATATTGAAAGAATCGTCACTTGATTAGGCGATAAGTAGCTGCAAAAAATTAAGCTCGAGAAGACAGAGATAAGTTTCAGCAAGGATGACTTCTCTATACCTCCAATCGATCCCAAGAAGACGTTGCAACTGGCATCCTCCATCAACAAGTTCAGTTTCGTCCCATTAAGAACCAAGGGGTCTGCATTGACGTCATCGACAGCCATTTGCATCGCCACCTTTGCAGCTTTACCTATGACCGAATCAAATGTGAAAATCGCACCAATATTCACAGACGCTGGCCTTTGGCCAAGAGCAAGACCACAAAGGATTATCCAAATCCAAATCATTCGAGGCACAGCCATAACGTGTTTCATTCTTGACCAGCTTCAATTCACCCGCTACTCATTTACCATAAAGAACCAAGTTATTCTTACGCCTCACTATGCAAAAGTCCGCCAATATTTGCGTTTTTGTTGGCATCCACACGAGCAAAACCAGAACTCATGCCCTGGCAGCTACATACATAATTGAAGAAGCCCCAACAACTCCCAACCTATACTTCAGAAAGTGTTGGAAACTAACATAGTATTGGTCTCACTGGAGGCTGCTAAAACAAAAGCAGAGCCAAGACATCAAGAAGTATAGCTTATGCTTGGTGAGAAGTGTAGGATACAGGGATGATGTGACGCCTATGAATGAAACACGTTTGAAAAAGAAATATGCCCACAATGTGAAATCAAGAATCTCATGGTGCCCCTCTGGTGGCTAAGATTTAGAAAAAAACAGAGAATCGATGCCTCGCAACCGGTAGGCCAGAAAAAAAATGAAGGAAACAGAGAGTAAAGTTGACGACGATTAATAAAAGTCCACTTTCGTCGCAGCCACCCTGGGGACTCGAAATTCCAAATACGGGTTCCGATACCCGACCCGCAATCCGCATTTCTCGAACCGGAAGTTCTGGCAAGAAAGCTGAGAGCTGAGAAGATCGCAGAAACTTTTAAGAACCGATTCGCCTGTATCGGAATCTTCCAACGCATGAAACAAAAGGCGATTAATTGTGGATGATTAAAAAGCAATCGTGATAATGCAACTGCGATTTGGCGCAGAGATCCTTAGCGAAGTCATTTTCCTGGGGCAGACATGGCGGGGAACAGAGGTGGCTGGTTTTAAGACAGTGATCCCGCTAATTTTGTTTGAACCATCAACTTTAGTTCCACCGTAGATTCCGATAACTACGTAAAAGAATTATCATTAATTAATTAAAACAGGAATATTAAGGAGGGGTGGAGAAAGATGAAGCTCTCAGTAAAGTCGTCGTAGAGAAGGAGACAGACATTTTGGTACGGCTTCTTAAACGATGAAGGGATTCAATGATTTTAAGTGCATAGCCTCCCGCAAGCTCCAACGCGTGGCCTCATCTGCACGTGGCCCACCGCCAAAGTTCTCATCTGTTCTCTTATCCTTTTAAAAGCAGCTTCACATAATCCCACCACAGCCATCGGGCACTCAATTTCACGCAACAAAAATTATTTATAAATTTAGTTATTTATCTTCACATAAAATTTCAACCTGTTGATAAAGCAAATAGAACTTGTAAGAAGTATTACTTTACACTAACTGACGTTATATTGAAGGGATTTCATTGCTATGTAAGGTGATTGTGGTTTCCGGGGTGTTTCCAAACAATTAGGCAATTTAAAATTAATTTTAGATAAATTAAGATAAAATTTGTTTGATATACTTATTTGTGGTTGCGCAAAATCATTTTTTTAAAAAAAAAATTAATTTCGAAGTGTTGTGTGAGTGTGTGTGACAACGACTTCTCCGAATGTGGCTGACTAGTCTCAAGCCCCTTTGCGTATTGTAAGGACCAGAACAAACGATAGTTGTGGTATTGAACCAAAAGTTCGAAGTGTTGGATGATGTCTACTTCATATCACCCCTCACCCACACAATAAGAAAAAGCCATGGCCGCCATGACGATGTCTGCTTCAAAATTCGTCCCACACAAGTATCTCCTTCAACAGGGACCAAAGGAATTCACTTTTTGTCAGCATTGGCGGCATGGGACCAAAAGTTTTGGGCTTTTCTAGGCCCAGAAGTCTCGGGTCCCCAAACTTTAGAAACTCATCTCTGTGAAGCAGAGATGAGTCCGTTTTCTATGGCAAGTTCTTAAAATCCAATTAGTGTTCGACTGTTCAGGTCCACCAAATAGAGTTTTGAGCCTACTGGTCCGGACATTTTGAACAAGAAACGGGTTGCATCAGGTGAAAGGAATCCGACCCTCACGGTATGGCCATTAATATGCCGTAGCTCCCGATAGTTACCTGTGCTGTGTTTTAGGCTTTTAGCAGGGAAAAAAAACAAGACGACGTTTTGAACAGACCCATTCAGGAAGGTTGCAGAAATTAATCACCATAAAGATCAAATGAAAGAGAGCAAGAAACAGAGAATTCCGGGGTATTGTAGCAATTCCAATATCAAGCCAAGAATGGTAGAGATTTGGTACAATGTAGAAAGCAACCTTGTGATTAAAGGCATCACCACTCAATACAATTATTGGATCGAGTGAAAAATTAAGACCAGGCCATCTCATTTCAATTCCTTTCAAGTGGCTCCTTCTGGTCCTCCCACTTGTTCAACCTCTTCACTGCCTCTTCAACCTGCAATTACCAAAATCACATCACGCACAAACCCTACCACACTGCCTCATCAAAAGGATCCAAGCCATTCTTTTACCTCTTTATTCCAGTCCGTCCTAACTGTGATCCAAATTAGAATGATCGTTTGCATAATCGTGCCTCCTAGCATCCCCAACCATATTCCCTGTTCACACGCCCCAGTTTCAATCAGCACAGAGACGGGTAAACTTAATAGATACATGCATGAGCTAGAAGCATAAACCCAACATGTACCTTTGCACCTAGCTTGAAGACGAAACCCATGATGCAACCTAAGGGTACGCCAACCCCATAATAACAGCCCACGTTTACATACGCAACGAAAGCTTGCCATCCACAGCCAACAGCCACACCTTCACATTTCATGGCCACATTTTTTTTCCCATCAGTTTGTAAACAGTGCCTGTGCAAGTAATGTAGGGAATTATTAGAGTGAAGAGATTACCAGATAGAACGGGCTGAATGCCATTGATGACGATGGCAAGTGCGAGGAGAGGACAGAGATCTGAGACGGCGGCGGCAACGACTTCACCTTCTGTGAAGGCATAGCTGATGACGTCGCGTAAAATAAGAACAACCACGGCCACAATAACGGATATGATGAAGGATAAGATTGTCACCACCAACACAGAGAATGCTGCTGATTTTGGATTCCTCGCTCCCAGCTCGTTGCTCACTCTCACACTGCATCATTAATTCTCGCCTCAATCCCCCACTCATTATCATCAAACTTGCCAGACGAGAGGGACATTTCCGAGAACTTTGTTGAGTTTCAAAAGAAAAAAACATACCTTGCAGCCGCATTGAATCCAACAGAGATCATGAACACCCATCCTGATACTGTGGTGCTGCATTTATTAACCCAAAAGGAAACACATTAATCACAAGTGGTCAAGCGTGGTAGGGCAGCTGGCACACTGGAGTTTCAGGTGCTGACTTGTTAATAAAGGCATTATCATAAATTAAATATGTAAACCTCTCGATGAAAATTTAAACATTATTAGAGACAGACCACTGTCGCTGAATACATCCCCATCTGTGATCAGTGATACGTGTCTTTGTTGTTGGCAAGAGGAAAATGGTACGTGAGGGCGGTGGTATACTTTACGGGATAGGTGATGGGTTAGGTTCATGAAATTGGAAGGAGGACAAAGGGGGGGTAGAGAGAGGGGCACTATTATGATATTATCCTACAAATATTTCGATTTTTGCAATGGGGTCCACTAAATAATGTCAAGGTCAGCCAAAAGCGACAGATTAGAAGATAATGGGGCTACGAAGATTGTAGAAACGATTGGAAATGCGTGCTCTAGATAATACAGGCTATCACTTCGGATTTAGGAGCACTGAGCCGAACTAAATTTGGATCTCTCTCCACACGGGTGGTCGGGTGGGTACTTGGAAAAATACTAGTCTCCCTCCATATCCTCTATGGCTTTGTTTGATATGGTGAAATTGATTTTGATGGAACTGAATATATGAAATAAAAATTAATATGGAGTTGATGTGTTTTTCTTTTTAATGCATATTGAATAAATGAAAATGCAACAAAAATGATCTAAGGGGTATCAATGGTCAAAAAGTTTAAAGATGAGAGTATTTTGGTTTGAAAAATTTGGGCTCTATGGAACCATTTGATTTCCGTAAGTCTTACCATGGAATTGAGTTAACACATTTTGATGGAAATCAATTCGTGGAGATCCAATTCATGCAAATCAAATATACATATAGCATGGAAATTAATTTCATTTCCAATTCCATCATACCAATTCCACCATCCAAACAGAGACCATACACTTTACATGGCCCTAAACTCTTACCGAAATCAAGACATTACAAAATTTTGCTAGCCCGCAGCCCGCCAATTTTGGCGGGCTGGCGGGCCCAACCCGCATTGCCATCCTTATAGAGATGTATACATTTTAGATTTAACATTCTACGATCTCACACACTCAAAATTATGAAATCATTAATACTACCTCATTCAATCATTAATATAAAAATTAATTAATTTCTTTTTGGGAAAGTGAGCAATGTAAATAAATTATTCAATCATGACATATATTCTAAAATATTTATATATATTATTAAATTATATATAATTTTATAAGTTAAAAAATTAGTTTAGAGAAAAATGATAAGTATATAAGTTAATTAAATTTTTAATTGAAAAAGTTCATTAAATTTTGTATTAAAGGTATAAGACGTAGAAAGTATACGAGATTATAAGGTTCTTGAAAGTTGTGACCGCGTAAAATAAAACACGAACACAAACAAAAGCTATGATATAATAACAAAAGTAATTAACATGCTTGAGTGATTCAGACGGAGAAAATCTCACATTGAAATATTAAAATGATCATTGAAGAAAATGACATTGACTAAAATGTATCAATAGAAAAAGTCAAACCAGTTAGTCAAAAACATGAGGCGATCAAAATCGATGAAGGAAAACGAAACAAATCTGTAATCTACATGACTTCAAATAATCCAGAAATGGGGAAGAAATTAATGAACGACTCACCAGATGGAAAGGGAATCGAGGGCTATTTCAGGATTAGGAAGCAAACCAGCCACCAAAACCAGAATCTGTAAGTACCAAGTCTCCAGGCAGAGCATCACCGCCGATGCCGCCGATAACTTGAAGAACTCCGGCAACCCCGAAAACGCCTGTATTGAGAACCCTTGCCATGTGTACTTACACCTCTCGCTCTTGACAATATACACAAACTGCGCTATCACAATAATCCACCACGACAAGCTCAACGTCAACGACGCCCCCAGCAATCCCAGACCAGTCTTGTACACAAGAACCCAGCTCAACAAAAAGTGAACCAGCAGGGTTCCTCCTGATATATATGCGCTCGGTGCCACTATGCTCTGAGCTTGGAGGAATTTTTGGATGGGGAAGTTCACAGCGTAAGCGAAGATTTGAGGGATTAGGCCATACACGAACACTGCACCCGCAGACGCAATCCTCTGCGATTCTCCCAGTAATATCAGAATCGGTTCGCAGAAGACGTACACGACTGCCAACAGTATTCCCGTTATCGTCAGCAGGATTGTCGATCTCTGCAAGTAAATCCCTAACATTTCGTACTTCCGAGCACCGTAAGCTTGTCCACACAGCGTCTCCACCGCACTTCCCATGCCCAACTGTTCATAAAATCAAAATCAAACCCATCAGTCAAAAAACACTTGAAAAATTTCTTTATCTTTTGATCCTTGCTTATCCCTTTCAGGGTTTTTTTGCAACAGATAGAGAGAGGAGAGGGTACCATGAGGCCATATGCGAACATTTGGATGCCGTTGTTGCCGAGGGAAGCAGCGGCGAGTTCGAGGGTACCGAGGTGGCCGGAAAAGATTTGAGTGGACATGGACATGACGTAGTTGATCATGTAGACGACGACGGCGGGAGCAGCCAAGTGGAAGAGGAGCTTGAACTCGATCCATGTGGCGGGACCTAGACGGCGCCAGAAGGGGAAGCTGGTATCGGAGAGGATGCTCTCAAGGTCAGCGTTAGAGTGGTGCTTGGAGGTGACAGATTGATCCGACGACAGTGGAAGGTCGCTACTGGGCAACAATGGCTGGCGAACATGGTCGTTAACGGCACCCATCTCAAAACCTTAAACTTTGGTTTGGCTGAAGAGGAAGATAAGGCTGTTGTGCGTATGCATGGGACCAGCAGTTCAAAAATAGAAACTCTAAAACCAAGGGGTGTGTCTGTTAGACAATCTGAAAAAATCTCGGCAGAATAAGCTTGGACTGAGTGTGTGTGCGTGTGTGTGAAGTCCGACAAGCGATTGATTATTGATTCGGGGCAAAAAAGATTAGTGATTGATTAAGCTTCTTCGATTGTTCCATTTTCCTTTTTGCGTTTTTGGCCATCAGCTCCATTATCGGGATTTTCTATTTGGGGTATTAACTATGGTCACTTGGAATATGGACACGCGTCATGTGCGGCTGAGGGTCCTTTAATTAAGATGGCCTCCAGTATTTTATGAGTTACAACGGACCAAGTGAGTTACGGCAACCTATTTTGATGGAAAGCGTAGTGCCAGTAATTCTCTCTCTTGGATCACAAGCATAAAACCAATTGTTGCTGATACTTTATTCTCAGTTCCTTCATCCATAACCCGAGATAAGAGGACCTCCTAGAGAATGTGGTCAGAAATCCATAATAAAGTCGGACCACAACATCCGAATCAATTATCTTCATTGTTTAATACTTTTATGAGTTACAAGGGATCAAGTGAGTCAAGGCAACCTATTTTGATTCTCTCTTTTGGATCATCAATGACGTCAATCGTTTGATAAGGATGGGCAAGAGAATAATGGCGGCTAAATTTTCATGAACTCCTCATAACAGTCTCTTTTCATGATTAGTAATGAACAAATGGCGGCTAAATATTTAGTGGTGGTGTTGGGTCATGGCTGAGTTTTGCATAAAAATACATTTTTTTCCATTGAAGATTAGCGTGGCCAATCTTACAAAATCTTAAATATTAAATAAATTTCATAACTTCCATGATGCTTCCCTAATTTTCATAAATCCCATTTCTACACAAAGCTGAGTAATCATCTTTCAAATGAATTATTCCCTATTTTTTTCTCTTCATGTTTGTTCTAAGTTTGCTTGTATTTTTTAACCATCAACTAAAAACCCCAAATAAACTATATACGATGTCCCTTCAAATTAAATACCTGTCCTTTCCAAATTATTTAGGACTAGAGGGAGAATATTTTAACACAGTTTAGAAGTACAACTAATGCGGGATAGGGAAGGGGAAAGGGAGAAGGGATAGGAGAAGAGGAGAAAGATAGAGAATGGAGGAGGGAGAACGGTAAAAATGAGGGAGAAACTAGATGAATAAAGGGAAAAGAGAATTGAGAGCAGAGAAAACTCAATATTATTTAAATCATCAATGTATAAAGGAAATGAGTTAATGTACTTTTTATAGGTTTTAACATAATCATATAAATTAATCACAGAACATTATAGAAACATAGAATTAAATGCAAAAATCAAAATTAATGATAAAAAATGATAATCATTCAGCATTAAACCTAAATATTCCATCATAATAAATACCCTAAATATATGAAAATCCTAATCAACCATGGTTTCATGTCCTACCAACAACTAATTAATTAAAAAAACCAGTATTATATCTAATCTTATAAGATGCTTTTGAGAAATGATGTTATTTTTTGGCCAATGATTTCATGTTTCATTTGATAATATTTAAACTCATCGTCGCCATGCATCATGAGTTCAAGTTATAGTATCGAAGTTCCATTTTGTTTTCAATGAACGAAAAATACAAATGGAATTAACCAAGACGGTGTGTCAGTGACATGCAGTGTTTCTTTTTCTGATTGTCCTCTTGATTTGGTTGGTTATGTTATAGGGAAATTGTTCAATGGAAACAAATAACTTGAATATAATAATATTTGGACAAAAAAATCAAGTCTAATCGAGTTTTGAATGTGTTTGCAGATGTGCACTGGGTTTCAACAATCATCAATGAATTTTTTTTTGAATATCTATTAAATCCCACCACAGATTGTAAAACCTTCAATATAATTATAACTCTTGGTCCTTCCTTAAAAACATTTGAATCATTTAATCCTTTTTGACCAATTTTCCAGAATGTCATTCTTGGTGGTTTAACTTGGACATTCCTGTCATGTACGGTTCTATGACTTTCTTTTGAAGTAGTTCTTCGAATGAGCTAGCATTTCTTTTGAAGTGCTACGGTTTACGTTCTTTTGAAAATTGTTCATTGAATGGCACTGTTTTTCATCATCCTTACCCTCACACATCAGCTCAGAATGGTAGAATTGAAAGGAAACATAGACACTTATTGAAATGGGTCTTGCATTATTGGCACAGGCTCAAATGTCATTATTCTATTAGTGGGAAGCTTTTTCTACTGCTACATATCTTATTAATAGATTACCTACTCTATTGAAAGATATCTCTCCTTCCAATAGCTGTATCATAAGAAAGCATGTTACTCTTTTGTTTGGGTGTTCCTATTTTCCTTGCTTGAGACCTTTCAACAATAGTAAATTTCAGTTTCGAAGCACTAAATATGTTGTCATGGGATATAGTGGTTCTCACAAAAGTTATAGATGTCTTAGTCCCACTAGACGAATGTACATCTTAATCATGTTGTGTTTAATGAAGAAGAATTTCCCTTTGCAAAGGGTTTATTAATCTCAAGCAATCTCCACCTACTGATGAGTTGGTTTCTTGCTCTAACTTTTCTGGTCAATTATAGTTGTCTCCTTTTACTAATGATTTTATTGGTGCAAGGACACAGAACTTGGATTCAGCGGCTATTTCCTCTACTGCTACCCCTTACTGTGTAGATTCAGGACTGCCTAATAGTGTACAGTCCTCACAGCGCCAAGAAGATCCTTTTGTGTCATCTCAAGCTGCTTCCTCTATGCCATCTCAATCGTCATCCTCTTCATCAACTCATCATTCTTCAACGAATGAGGAGGTTCAAGGAGATCAACCTAATCAGAATTTGCATCATATGCTGACTAGGAGTAAGCATGGGATTTTCAAGCCCAAAACCCCATTTGTCGGTTGCACAGAACATCGGTTGGTGGAACGTAACCTACGTCCGTTTCTGCAGCCTTAGCCCATCATCTTTGGAAAAAGGCTACGTTAGATGAATATGATGCTTTGATGAAGAATCACACCTGGGAATTAGTTCCCTACACTGGCCAACACAATATAGTTGAGAGCAAATGGGTCTTCAAGACAAAGTATAAAGCTGATGAGACTCTTGACAAACTTAAAGTAAGGTTAGTAGTTAAAGGTTTTCAATAGACTGATGGTATTGACTTTAATGAAACCTTTAGTCTTGTTGTGAGAGCTACCGCTATTAGAATTGTAATGTCTATTGTTGTTTCTCTTGGTTGGAACATTAGGTAGCTTGACACTGACAATGCATTTTTAAAATGGCTGTTTAAAAGAAACTTTGTTCATAGAACAACCTAGGGGTATTGTTGACACCTCCCAAGGGCTTGGTATGAGGAACTGAAACATACATTGCTTGCTTGGGGTTTTCTAAATTCCAAAAGTGACTCATCATTGTTTATTCATACTGATAAAGTTCAGATTATGATTATCCTTGTCTACGTGGATGATATTCTGGTCACAAGGAGCAACTTTAAGAGTTTGACCTTGTTTATTCAAAAACTTCATAGTGTTTTTGCATTAAAACATAAAGGATAATCCTTATTTTGGTTGACCTTGCTCACTATTTTCTTGGCATTGAAATTCAGAGGAACAAGCATTGTTTATTTCTTAGCCAAAATAAGTATATTTTGGATATCGTAAACAGATTTCAAATGAGTGATGCAACATATGTTAAAACCCTTATGGCTCTTGGAAAACCTTTATCTATTCATAAAGTTGTTCCTCTTGATGACCCCTCTTATTATAGAAGCGTGATAGGAGCATTGCAATATCTGGGTAACACAAGATTGGATATGAGTTTCAGTGTTAGCTAGCTTATCCAATACATGACTATCATACCACCGAGCATTTGACTACTGTCAAACATGTGCTGCGATATTTGAAAGGTACTGTTAATCTTGGAAAACATATTAAGTCCTCAAGACATCTTTATTTAGTTGCCTATTCCGATGCTGATTGGGCAGCTTGCCCTAATGATAGAAGATCAATGGGAGGATTCTGTGTATTTCTTAGCAATTCTCTTGTTGCTTGATCCTCCAAGAAACAAAGAGTAGTCGCCCACTCTAGTACAGAATCAGAATATCGGTCTCTTTCAAATACAATAGCTGAATTGTCTTGGGTCAACTCTTTCTTATCCAAACTCAGGTTTAAGCGAAAGAGTGTTCCAATTATTTGGTGCGACAATACAAGTGCCATTGCAATTGCCTCAAACAATCCAGTTCATCATGCTAGAACAAAACACATTGAGATTGATGCTCATTTTGTGAGAGATCAAGTTCTTCAGCACAAGCTTTTCGGTTTGCTATGTACTTACAGAAATACATTTGGCTGACTGCTTTACAAAGCCGCTGTCTCATCTCAGATTCTACAACTTGAGAGACAAGCTTGAAGTCACAACAATACCATCAATTACAGAAAGAGGGGATGAAGTAAAAGGAGGGAGTTAATATTATTTCGTCTAAACAATGTAGTTTTAGATTCATTCGTTATTCTTGTTATTCATTGTGTACAATAGCCTAAAATTTTCCAATTGTATACAGGTGGCCTCCTCTGAGTGTAATCGTACAGTTCAGTTATTGTTTATTGTAAATAGCGCGGCCCAGGGATTCATGAATCATCCCTTTGAGCCTATTTTCTTACATTATTATTTTCTTGTAGGGACAATACACTTTAATAATATTAATGTAAAGATCAGTAAAAATGCATAATTTGGTAAAGCAATTAGCACGATCACAATTTGCCCTGAGTTGGTTTTGGATTAATTTTCATGGATATGCATGATCACAATTCTCAATTGCATCCAAGACTTTGTTTTATTCATGCAGCTCGTATCCGTAATTGATGGTAATAATTCATTAAACAGTATCAAATTGGGTTTTGTCTTGTTATGTCGGATATTGTCATTTTCTTCTCTTGCACTTGCATGATCGGACTTAAAAGTAAAAACCAATACAAATTTTGTTCAAAATAAATTATAAGAGTTGGATCTAGTGATAAATTTCAACTCGTTACAATATGGCAAAAAATATGTAAAATGGGAAAATATGTGTATTTAATGGTAAGAATGCCTAAAATAACTTTTCCTTGAATAGAAAAAATAAATATACTTAACAAAAAAACTGATTCTTTTTGTATTTGTCTCCAATTTTTATTTCATCATTGCCCATCACATTTTTAATCTTATATATATCTCTTTTTTACACCATATCATAAATATATGATCTATTTGGAATAGAAATTATGTTACAAACTCTATCGTTGTATAAATAATGCATGTACTTCTTATTTTCTTAAAAAAATGTGCTTCTCTATTAAGCCATCGTGTACTAAAGACTTTTAGGTCAAAACCCAAAAAAAAAGGTATAAAAGAGGTAGCCGTAACCATTTCTAACTTCAAAATCTCTCTATACTATATACTATTATTTCCCACAAGTTTTAGAGTAATTACTGTGTAAGTTATAAATTAGACCCTTTGTCCCCCTTTTATTTCATGAATATTTTTTCTTAATTTAAATGAAATACATGTTATAAATTTTAGAGTTTTGATATTTATTGCATCAAAGAACTATTAATAAGTAGATTTTTAGGGTCTACTGACAAGATTTTTTTTATGCTTATCCGAGAAAGGTCAATTAGCATGTTATTTGTCACTTTTGGAATTCGGAACAGGACTGTAGTAAGCTCTGAAATGTGCAACAGTGGAAGTTAAATATAATAATGCCGTTCAAAATATTTTTTTTTTATTATGCAAACTTGTTACATTTCTCGAAAGACAATGGAAAAAAATGGTAATAAAATACTTCCAATAAGGTAAAAAAGATCACAATTTCAAATTAGGCAGTGACTATATTATCAACATGTTGGATGATTGAAACCTCATTGCGAATTCTACAGAAATTCCTCAGCAGCGTCTCAGAAGCCGAAAAATATCCAAAGAACTGGAGTGTCATCTTTTAGCAAAAGCAACACAAAAATAACAAAATTAGAGCATGCTGAGAAGAAGTAAGGTGGTGAAGAAGAGGTATGGTAAAACCAAGTTATTGAGGGACAGACCTGCGTTAATGAAAAATGAAAATCAGAAACTCTCCTTCATGGAAATCCAGAAAGACTCAATCTTCAGTCAAGTATTATATATCTAGCTACAAATCCATCTTTACAGACAAGTCCCCCAAGGTTGATATTGTTAATATAGCTGAGAAGCTCCGGGCAAACTCAGAAGCCGCACGTACAAGTTTCTTCTATTTCTGTTTCTTATGCCCATTAAAATGCTCTAAAAAATTTAGTAATAGTTATTAGGTGTTATTAGAGATAATAACAAACTAAAGCCTACACCTTGTTATCACTGTTGGCTGCAAAACAATTCATTAGTGAAAAATTGATCCGAGTCGTGTTGGGGAACACTGTCCTAAAGGGTTATTCTGCCATAAGTCAGCAACCCCCCAGGATTAAACGAATCCTTTTCGCCGAAACAAGGGAACAGAACATCAAAAAAGAAAGAAGAAGCTCAGAGAGCAAGGAGGAAGAGAGGAGAGGAAGCTCTAGAGTTGGCCGAGAGTTTGGTGTGCTGAACTCTTTGGTTGAGCTCGGTATTTATAGGCGTTGGGATGATATGAACATTGGAAACCTCATTATCACCATTAAACACTGATTTGAACGTTGGTAGACAATGACATTATGTGAGATAAATAGCAAAACATCGGTAGCCATTAAGCATGAAAACGGTAGGCTAAAAATCTGGAGAAACATGAATGTTGGAGAGACCCTTTTATGAGTAATCAAGTCTAGCGTTTTGAATATATAACATGGTAAGTAGAGATCCAGGATTAAAATTGATAGGTTCCAACATTTTAGAGTTCAAAGGTTTCAAGTTTGAAACTGTTAAAATTCAAGGCTTTCTGGTAAGCAAAATATTTCATAAAATTATTTTGTAAATTTCCAAAACAGAAAACTTTAAAAGTGTCCAGTGCCAATCTAATTCGCACGCAAGGGGTAAATTGCCAATTTTCAACTGACGTTACACCATTTCTACTCATCGTTGTGCAAGCGCGAACCCACCTCTTCTCTTAACCCTTTTACAAGCCCAACACAACTCCTTGGTATTTATTCACTTAAGCCCTCGTTGTCTTGAGCAATGTGGGACTTAAATCTTCCCCTTTTAACACACTTTTCCAACACACCTCACTTCTTAAACTTTTGGTGAAGATGATCCCTAGTGTTGGTTGTGAGCCCTTTCCATCAAGTGCTCAAGAAAAAAAATACAACATTTGGAGGCATATGCTTTGTCAAAAGGCTCGAGAGGATGAAAAAGATGAGGCAAGAATTGTGGCTCTTACCATTTTGTGCAGATGTTGTTGTAGGAAGAGATGGAAGTTTTGTAGCTGCAACCCCATGAATTCCATGAACGTACAGATGGGTTCGACATGATAAGAGTTAAAGACGCATCTACTTATTTATTTGGTCATGGAAGAAGGGTATATACATGCTTCACGCACTGTAGTAGAGAAAAGTGATATATGATTGGACAATAGGTATGGGACATACTTGTATTGCAAGAAGTGGCAGACGCATGTGATGCTGAAGGCCATGGAGCTACAATGTTGTCATTAAGGTCACAAATAAATCCAATCCCTGCAGCACCATCAATCTCTGCATCTGAAGGAAAGCTTGGCAAAAGGCAACCGAATTCTATATGAAATAAAATAATTGATCCATTTTAGACGCTACATACACCACCAAGTTAAAAGAAATGTCCATAAAAACTTCACATATAAACTGTGTACTTCATTGCTGTATATCCACTTGCAATATCTAAGCTAAAACAAGTGTGAAGCTGATTCATTGCAATAGTTATTGCAATTCCCTTTGACATTTCACATATTTGGACCCAACTAAATGGATCCGGGATGCCTAGGTGAAATTAATAATAATATGAAAATTAATCAGAAAAACCTGATGAGAAATGGGTGTTAGGAAACACTAGACTTTGTTATAATTTCAGTGGCATACTTAGCAAGTAAATATATATTAATAGAATTTTCATTCTGTAAATGATACCTTGAGGTGTTACTGATCCGTCCAAGAGAAAATCAAACGAGCATTAATGGCAAATTGCAGAAAAGGATAGGTATCAGTAACTGTACTTACAGAAGGGGTAGAATAATTGTCTGCATTCCAAGGGAAACATAACAATGCTAACCTTGAAGAGAAAAGTCCTTCAGGCATATATGACAAATTTTATATATATTGTTGGAGACGCCAGCTTTCTGCAACTTCTTGCCAAGTGATGCAGCACATTTCAAGGACTGGAGTTTGGTTATAAAGCTCTGGTTTTGCAGGTATGACACATAACTCTTGAAAGTTTTGCAGCAAGCTGTTTGGTTACACTTCCACATTCTTCCACAACATTGGTTATATTGGGAAAAACCAGTGGACAGACTGAACAATTAAAGAACAGAATTGAACATCAAGAAGTCAGATGTTGTCTTTATATCCCAATAAATTGGCCGAAGTTGTAGATAATAAAGCAAGATCTATAAGCAATAATCTTCTTTTCGTTTTCATTCCATTTCTTTGCCCACCTTTATTTAGGTTACAATTTGAAGTCCTCTAAAAAGACCATTTGCAACAGCAGGGTCAAGCTTACTAGCCAGCCAATGAAGGACAATATTCTTACAGTCATTGATCCTAGCCACCTGCTCAGGCAATTTTTTGTCCCCATATATATTTGACATATCATTTAGGGTAATTTTTTTAGCAGCATAATTTATGGCATTTTGGCAAACTTGGTCACAACACTCGTGTAAAGGATCAATATCTCGACAAGCAGTCAGTAGTCTTGAAGTGTCTACAATGCTCTCAAATTCATCAACAGCTACAACAGGGCAAGAAGCTTCAGTGAGATTGGCCGGATGGACTGAACATGTGTTTTTCAGATCCTCATTCGCTCCTTGACTGGCCAGAATCTTCTGAACATCTGAGAGGCAGTGGCTAGCATGAGTTATGTTCAAAGCCAGCCGTCCGGAGTATTTACCTGACTGCCCAATAAGTGTCCCCAGCATGGCATTATATGGAGGACAACATACTACATTTGCCAAATATTTAGCAAAAGAATTGAAACAATCAGTGGCAGTTTTGTTCATTATGTGTTCCACATCTGAGAAATTTAATGAACATAGGCCTGGAAAACAAGATAGCATTTTAGATAATCTCAGAACTGGTTCCAGTTACACTAAAATAATTAGGGGGAATTATACAATCATGCTCAATGAGAGGAAATCCAAATCCACCGAAACAATTTAGAAGTCAAAACACTTTTAGGATGTATGACATGCACGTTCAAAAAAGAAGTGCCTCAAGCTGTCTATAATCGATTTACAAAAGATACTCAGATGTTATTGATCCATATATGCTACCCTATCTTCACCATCAACCACCACAATGTGTCAAAGTGTTATCAGTAAACGTGCAGAAATTCATATTGTAAGGTCTCACACAACAATTGAAAAATAAGAAGCAAATCATACCTGATAGTTTTGGCAGAGTATAATTTGTGAATGATTTCAGTGGGGAAGGAGCTAGAAGAGGAAGAAGGGGTTGAGACTCTATGCTTGGTGAGATATCAGGAGGCAGCACATCAACCTCAGTGATGACAGAAAAGGAAACTTTTGCACCAAATAGCGAAGAGCACTGAGACATGCCTGAAAGTAGGTAGTTTTCAGTTTAATCAACTCATTTTCAGAAATATGCACAAAATGATATCAGGTTTGTGATAGTGTAATTTATGCACAATAAAAAAGTCAACGTTGTGCAGCATATGCATCCCAATGACATAGAGAGATGCAAATGAGTTTTATAGTATTTTGATCAGTAGACCCTTTTTGCACCATACTCTCGAAGGTGAACTTGAAGAATTTTCCATATCTTTTTGTTTTTGGTTATAAATGCAAGATCCTCATGAAACTTAACAATGCGCAAGAGATAATTATAATATCTTGGAAAATTCGATGAAGGTTGCCGTCTTTAATTATGGTCCGTATCAAAGCCGATAACACCAATGAATCTTCTATGATAATTCGATGCAATACTTGGATATTTATATCTTTAAGTTCTTTGCAAGCAAATTTTTCTAGCCCAAAATAAAGAACCTGCGGTTTCAGCTTCTTCTTTCGCCAAGATAAGGGCCAAAACAGCTTCCTCAGATTTGAAAAATATTGAATTTCTTATACTTAATTAACCTCAAACAGTATTCATTATATTCATCATATGTAAGTACAATACTTTGGTTCCGCAAAATGCCATTGCGTTTGATATGCTCATCTAATACGAATTTCAGGAAAGAGGCCGCTAGTTTTATCGGTAAAGGAGACAAATCTCAAAGACGGATGCACTTTATAAAGAGAGAAAATTAAGTTCCAAAAAGATTGAAACTTCAAGAGTTAAGTTACAATTTGAATGAAACCAAAACGAAAACGAATACGAAGAGTAAAGAGTGAAGACTTACACAGGAGTAGAAGCAGAGTAATACGGGAAACATGAGTGAGAGCGAGAGCTCCCTTCATATTTGCAGCTTGACAAAGAATGCCGAGAAAAGCATTTAGAAAATTAGCTTCACCTCTGACTTCAGAGTTCAGAGTCTTCGCTCTTCTTCATTCAGACTCAGACATGGGCGAGAGAGGAGGCGAGTGACATACTACAGATGATCACGTGAAAACCACGTGATTCATTCAATGCATGTCAGCATGTGGAGAAGGCACGTGAGAAGTTGCTTGGTTAGTTAATCCTGTGTCACTCACCTCGAATGCTGGCATGGAGACATCTGTGCGTTTTCACTCATTCGATGATTTTCGTAGAGTGGATCAACGGTTGGATGCTACCAGATAACTTAACAGGCTGCTTTTCTCAATTTCTAAAAGGGCAAAAAGCTACATGGAACTTTGACATTACGAGATGTTAATCTATCACATGTGGTAACATATCGTATGATAACCTCATTATTATTAGAGACGATTATTTAATTCCAAAATTAAATATAACCATATGGGGATAGATCTCTCCTAGAAAATGTGTATTTAAAAGAAGGATAGAATAAGTTGAATGTCATAAACACCGAAGAAGATAGGATTGAAAGTTGAAACAAAGAACATTTGCGGGTAATGATTGAGATAGTGCAGTCTTTCATCCTTTTTGTTTTTTTTGGGGGGGGGGGGAGTCATCTGCAAATTGGCTAAGTAGTCAAAGGAAGAGGGTTTAATGAAGAATTTTTGGTAATTACGCCTAAGTGCATTTAAACACGTGCCGTCGATATAATGATCATACTTAACATTTCAATAGATGGCTTCACACGTAAACATTTAAGAGAAGGCGCAATTTCAATTAGTAAATTCTATCAACCTCTCTTCGGGATTCAGAGCTCTCTACATAACAAACAAATGATTCTTTCCGAGTCTGGATGTGGCAAAGGTGTTTACGCTGAAATGCGAACCTGAGGGGCTCCAATGGAAACAAGTCGACTTAAGAAGCAAGGGGAAGATTGTGCTTTCTCCACATGGTCACGAAAAAGAGGTACAAGATTTCAGCAGAGATGTCCTATCTGCTCACTACTGTTCCCCCGAGTTAGACGCCCTATCAAATGGGGCCTAGTCAGTGTTATACTGCATGTGAAGCCAAAAGCATGAAGGACTCGTTCTCTCTCAGATCATGCGGACACCATAACAGTTAGTCAAACTCAAAGGTCATATAAATTTACTTTGGCTTCTGAGTCATGGTTGTTTTCCTCCTTCAAAAATGTCACTTTTTGTTTCAACATAAACTGCATGTAATATTCAAAGAATGAAGAAAACACTTGCATCAGTTCTTGGATAATGTGCCATTCTTTACAAAATAGAATTATACAGTCTCATTTGCCCCCATTGTTCCCTCAAAATACATGTACCTTTTAATTGAAGCAATCATTTTTGAAGTACGGTCAACACTCGATGTGAGCATCCCTCCTTAGCCTCTCAAATTGTCTTTTGATGCTCCAAGCTTATTTTCTGTTGGAATATTACACCCAAGAAGGGTTTGGCCTTGAAAATGGTAGGTCGAAAATATTCTTTAACGTGACATGGGAACCAACATAATGCCACATGCGATATGCGGTTGTACAAAGGCTTATACCATTGTTCCCAATTCCCATTATCCAATGGGAGCACACCGGTGTACCAGCAAGAATGGGTAATCTAGAATCAAGTTGCCCGTTGTTTACAGTTCTATAAAAACATTAAAATTTGTCCCAAAAAATGCTTTCTCCCTCAAAGGAGATCTATTCATTATTATTGGAAATTTATCCCATTTTACAATCCGAGAAGCAGACTTGAGTTCATGCCTCTGACTATCCCATCAATGACTTCACTGCTGAATGAGATTCCTTATAACGTATGGAAGTATGCCTCCGTGATTGAAGTACGCTAGTTCCACCTGAAAATATAATGTTAATAACATTAAATCCAAGAGGAAATCTGCAGCAAGCAGCAGGTTTTTGAAACGTCACATCAATAGTAGTTCAATAAAAAGCAAATCCTACTCAAATGCACCCCTGACTTCTAAAAAATTGAATATATAGTAGTAATATATGATTTATTTTACATCCACTCATTTGTTAATTTTGAACCCACTAATTTTTTACTCAAATTCTTCTTCAAAGATATTAAAAATAAATCCATTTATCTTCTTAAAAAATAATTTGCACCGTCAGCGACTGTGTACCACATTCGAGTAAGAAACAGTGCTTTATGGAAGAGAAAGGATGAAGTACTTACCTCAGTGTCAAAGCGTACTATGCAGGTGAAGGATTTTCCAGAATCAGTCGTGACAGTGACATCTTGACCAGGCCTTATGTCACTAATTTTACTTGGGAGATCAATTGAGTATCGTTCATGACCAGTCAATCCAAGTGTCTCAGCATCCTCACCAACTTTAAAGCAAAGAGGAATAATGCCCATTCCTACCAAATTACTACGATGAATTCTTTCGAAACTTTTAGCAATCACCGCTTTGACTCCCTGTCGTAAATATTAAAAATCACTAGTACATGTTAAGGAACAGAAAAAATGTAGAAAACACAACTCCATAGTAGGTTCATAATATATAGAGTGACTAACCAACAGCATTGGACCCTTGGCAGCCCAATCTCGTGAACTTCCACTACCATATTCAGCACCAGCCAGCACAATGGTGTCCTGCCCGGCAGCTTTGTATTTCTGACATGAAACGATCCCAGCAGATTAGAGAAATAAACAAGGCTTTAAAAGTTCATGCAACCCAAAAAATCACGGCAAAACATGTCATAGAATATGTCTACCAGATATTTTGAAAATCATAATAGGGTAATATCACCCAAAAAAAAACTATAAAACACATCATGCTTTGCTCCTAGAAAATTTAAAGCGTAATAATAAAACATTATGCCATATTTATACAAAGAAAATGCAACACTTGAGCGGAACCTAACTTACCATTGCTGCATCAAAGACAGAGAGTTTCTCTCCTGATGGAATGTGAATGGTTTTGGGGCCAACTTCCCCATTCAAGAGCTTGTTAACAAGACGGATGTTGGCAAAAGTTCCCCTTGCCATTATTTCATCATTGCCACGACGACTTCCATAAGAATTAAAGTCCTTGCGATCCACTCCACGCTCAAGCAAGTATCTTGCAGCAGGACTGTCCTTATGAATGCTCCCTGCTGGAGAAATGTGATCAGTAGTGATGCTGTCACCAAAATTCAGCAGGCAATATGCATCCTTCACACCATGAGCTCCAGGAGGATCCATGGTCAT
>JANTPZ010002776.1:0-18627 GCA_025593235.1 Vachellia pachyceras
AAATTGCAAAATTATTTTTCCGTCGCCTATTAGCAACGCTTGGCCCGAAAACCGCTACTAAGCCTTTGATTTAGTAGCGGTTTTTGAAACCGCTACTATTTTACCGCTGCTAATTATCATTTTTTTGTAGTGGATATGTTTCATAACAATTACTGAAGCTAGAACACATACAGTTGCTTCATAAAAAAGGTTTGCTCTTTCAAACGGATTTTTGACTTCCAGTGTGGATAGGTTGTGCACTCAGGTGCAAGAACATTTAGAAGATGAGCATAAGCCTCAGCGTCCTGCACTCTTAGAACCATATATATACAAGCATCAAACCAGAAGAGAAGTCATGTGAAGTTTGAATACTATTGCTTAAAATGATAATTCTCAGCTTTCTTAAGAACTCTTAGTTACCTTTAAATCAGAGGAGAAGTCGGTGACTATCTTCGTATACCCAGCTTTCTTCAAATGATAATTCATCCACCATAACAAGATCTTTTCGGGCAGTAGACTCATCAATTCTTTCATGTCCTGTGATATTGATATATAACAGTGAAACAGAAAGGCGGAACCCATGTTCTATCAATTCTTCCAATTAATAACCATCTGAATTACATAGGAAAAAATAACCAAGCATATTAATAAAATGGTATTTACATGTCAAAAGATGGGGGATATGCAGATGATCTTATATATTTACATGTTAAAAAAAAATTTAAAAAAGAACTCACCACTTAAAATAAACTTTTTAAAATGGTTGCTATGATCCAATAACCCATAATTCCCATATACAAACACTGTCCATAATATATCAATTCTCGTGCAAGCCAATTGTAGAATATAGGAAGTAACCAATCTAATTTTCTCTTTTACGCCCATAGAATATTGGAATCTTCTAGAGTTACAAGGTACCACAGTACCAAGCCAAAAGTTTTTTAAAACCTGAATACCACCGATATTATACAAATACAACTTTAAAATGCAGTTACGATAGGCATATCTCATAATCATAGTGAGAAAAGAAATTTCTACCATAAGTTACCCAATACTTCTTCACAACATTAGATACAGAGACCAATTTGTCCTAGGTTTATTATCCTTGTTGTGGTATGCAATGATAGAAAGCCAAGACAGTACAGCGCTGTAATTCAGAAATAGTTAGAGATGGGCAAATTCACTACTATAGGTAATGTCCTTCATGATTCTAGTAACAAGACCACATAAAGCATAATAGAAATTTCATCTTATTCTAAAAGGCAACAAGAGATTGAACCAAAAAAAAAGTTTGAAACTATCAGAAGAGAAAATATAGTATAGTTCCACTTTTTGGAAATCACATGCTCAGTTCTGCATGCTTGACAATATGTGCATAAGGAAACTAGATACAGCTCGTAAATATTGTATATAGACTTGTAAAATACAAGTGGGAAACCTACCAAATGCCATCCTTCTCACAAATATGATCAGAACCTGTTCCAAAGCTCTCTTCTCCACAAATTGACAATTTTCCAGCATCCATAAGATTCCCCAAAAATTACCAGCCTGTAGGGACATAAACACAAGAAGGCCCATCCATGAAATTATTAGAAAGGGACATATGAATATAAATAAAGTCAGAAATTTTGAGCAAATCAAACATTGTAGGTCACATAAAATCATGCCTCAAAGAAAGGAAGGTTCAATTTTTCAGCAACACGATCGAGAGCACCACTAGTTGGCATGGATCGAGCAAGACCCTGCAAATAAAACAAGAATGTTTTCCTCTTCTATAATATGAATGCTTAATAAAAAAATGTGCATGAAGTTCATGCCTTAACACTGTTCATGAAGTATAGGATTGTTGCTTGTGCATTGGCTGCAATGGCTTAAAAGGCTATTGAAAGAGTTGCAAGTACAAATGGAACTTCCTATCGGACTCCATTGTGACAGCTGTTAACATCTCCTTCAATCCAATGCAACATGATGGAACCGTGGGCAAAATAAGAACCATTAGCATGACTTGTGTTCCTATAAAAAAACAAGTGCATTTTAAGGTCTCATTAGCAAGTTGGACATGAGCAATATTAATGATCCAACTTGAGGGAAAGTATTGAATTCTTGCATTTACTGTAATTGTAAATGGTCAAAATAGGATTAGGATATTATTGGGAGAAAAAACTAAAGATTTGACAACCATAATCGTAGGAATCAGAAGCTGATTATATGAGATTAAATTTTCTGATCCTGTGCCATGTCTTCAGCCCCTGAAATATACATCAGTATTATTCTTGTATTGTACAATCATCAAAGAAATAAAAAGAGATTTGCTCCATATCCACCGATCTCTGCTCCATTCTCTTTCCATTTACTCCATCATACAATACAGATTTATAGGGTTTTACCAAAGAACAGCTAGCCCCATGATTGAGTAATTCAGCATTGCTTAACATCCCTACCACAACTCCAGTAAGAGCCCAAAGTCTATCTTACAATATTCTTCTTTCTACATGCAAGTAGTTTCACTCCTACAATACAAAGAGAAACATTTCTAAAAGCATTTATGCACAAGGAACAGGCAGAGCCACTTTCTTTTGGCTTTGAACAGGTAGGTAAATAATGTTTTTCAGCACAACCACTACCTTATTGGGCAAAAAGGGGAAAGTATGATTAAAAGAAGGTGCACATGCGCACCTCCACCAGTATTTAGACAACCAATCTCACCTCCACTAGCAGTTATACGCTCTCTCCTAACAGAAGGACAACAAAGTTTGAAGCTTTACTGGAAATAATATAAATGCAAAAGGCCATGTATGAAAAATACTGATAAAAACTTGCTCCTCTTCATCAGTTTCTAGCCTATGATCTACTGACAAGTAATATATCACAGCTTGTCAATTTCAAGCTATCACTCAAGCTTTTTTGCATCCACACGGGTGGAAGAGTGGTGTTCGATGAGCCGGAGAAGAATCTGGAACTTGAATCGCATCGCGTCAAAGCTTCAAGAATGACGCTCACGTCGTTGAGCTCAATCTGGTACGAATTGGTATACACAGAAGTGAAAGGGAGAATGAGAAAAGGGAATAGGGTTTGGCAAATTGCATTTGGGAGCGGATTCCAGTGTAAAAGTACGGATTTTAAATGGCCCGGAGAAATGTGAAGCCATTGGCCGCTAAGGAAGCTGCAAAAGCTGAAGGTGCCACTTCGAAATCAGATGCCAGCACAGAGGTACAGGCCTGATGGCGGTCACCGGGGTCGTGCCGAGTGCAACAACTACTGTTGTGCTAGAGGAATGGAGATGCTGGCTTTAAGCTTCAGAAAGGGCAGGGAAGAATGGAACCAAGAAAAATAACAAGACGGATTTACATATCAAAATTTGAGGAGGGAAATTGAAAAAAATATATAATAAATTTTTACCCTTCCAAAATTTCATACTAAAAGTGGATATGAATAAATCAACATTATAGTAAAAAATTCTCTTCCCTAATTTGGAAAATTAAAGAGGAATATAATATTCCTCACTAATTGGGTAATTTAGAGAGAAATATCTAAGTCGTTGCTAATTTTTCTTGCTAATTATAGAGGAATATAATATTCCTCACTAATTAGGCATTTTAGAGAGGAATATCCAAGTCCTCGCTAATTTTTCTTGCTAATTATAGAGGAATATAATATTCCTCACTAATTAGGCATTTTAGAGAGGAATATCCAAGTCGTCACTAATTTTCCTCGCTAATTTGGATATTAGAGAGGAGTTTGATAGTCCTCGCTAAATTCCTCGCTAATGGGCTATTTAGAGAGGAGTTTCAAAGTTGTCGCTAATTTTGCTCGCTAATATGTGATTTTCTAGCAGTGATTACATCTGACCATATTATTCCTCTTCCAGCCGCCCAACCTTCGTTAAACAATGACAGCACTCTCCCTTTTGTATGTCATTCCACTAACAGCACACCACCTGCACCCTCCACAGATACTATTACTCCCTCTTCCCCATCACCTTCACCTCCACCTAATAGAGTTTCTTGCAGGCAGTACAAACCACCTCCTTATTTGCAAGATTATTACTATTCTTCCCTCATTAGTTCAGCTGTGCCATTTTCCTTAGGTAACAAATACCTACTATAATCAGTTTTGTCTTATCACTCTCTTTCACCTACATACAAACATTTTTGTCTCAACATTTCATCTATGACATCCCTACTGCATACCGCCAAGCCTTTAGATTTAAACCTTGGAGAGATGTCGTGGAAGCTGAAATTATGGCACTGGAACAAAATAAAACATGGATCCTTACTCATTTGCCTCATGGGAAATCTGCCATTGGGTGTAAATGGGTTTATACTAAGAAATATAAGTCCAATGGTTCCCTTGATCAGTATAAAGCTCGTTTGGTTGCCAAAGGATTTACCCAAACTGAGGGGATAAACTTTTTTTATACATTCTCACCTATTGCTAAGTTGACCGCAGTGAGACTATTCATGGCTTTAGCTTATACAAATAATTGGCATTTACATCAACTTGATGTTAACAATGATTTTTTAATGGTGACCTTGATGAGGAAGTATATGTGGTATTGCCCCCTGGTTTTCATTCCTCTTATTCTTCACTTGTGTGCAAGCTCCAAAAGTCACTTTATGGCCTCAAATAGGGAAGCAGACAATGGTTCCAAAAGCTGTCCTCTGCACTCCTTTCATTTGGTTACATAAATATAAGGCTGACTATTCTTTTTTATCAAAGCCTTTAGTTCCAGTTTCATAGCCGTTATTGTATATGTTGATAAGTAGCTCGCAACAAGTCATGTATCTCCCTACGTCAACATAAATTTGCTTCAGACCTCTTGCGTGATACTGGTTACTCAGATTGTAAGCTTGCTTCAACACCTATGGATCGCTCTATCAAACTTTGCTCAGCTGGAGGGACTCCTTTATCAGATAAGGCATCTTATTGGCAGTTAGTAGGGTGTCTCTTGTACCTTACTAATACCCATCCAGATATTTCTTTTGCCACTCAACAACCATGCCAATTTATGGCTAATCGAACTGACCAACATCTTAAGTTAGCACACAGGGTTCTTCGTTAAATAAAGGCTGCTGTGGGCAAAGGTCTCTTCTTCCCTTCTAATTCTGCTGCTCAGGTAAAAGGTTTTAGTGACAGTGATTGGGCTGCTTGCGTGGATTCTCGTCGCTCCATTACCGGTTATTGTATCTTTCTTAATAATTCCCTCATTTCATGGAAAACCAAGAAACAACCAACCATCTCCAAGTCATCCTCTGAGGCTAAGTATCGGGCACTAGCTGTCACCACCTGTGAGATACAATGGATTTTGTATTTGCTTGATGATTTTCAAATTCCTCATTCACAGGCTGCCCTATTGTATTGTGATAATTAGTCAACCATCCGAATTGCCTCTAATCCTACCTTCCATGAATGTACCAAGCATATAGAATTAGATTGTCATTTGGTTCATGATAAGGTCCAAGAAGGTGCTCTTCGTCTCCTCCCTCTACGCTCACATGATAAGTTAGCTTACCTCTTTACCAAGACACTTTCACCTGGCCCTTTTCATTTTCTATTGTCCCAGCTGGGCATGATCAATATCCATGCTCCAGCTTGCGGGGGGTGACAACTTGTAAATTGGATAATGGTTAGTATTTTGTCTACATTGAATGTTTATGTCTATATTTGCTTGAATGCTTCCTTGTGTCTCTTTCCTTAACTGTTGGTGGTGTCAACACAGCCAGCCTGTCTCACACTTCATATTATATCTTTCTTTCCCTTCTTTTGGTCTACATTGAATGTTTCTGTCTCTGTGTGTGTGTGTGTGACCAATCATTCCTATAAGCTTAGCATCGCTTTGAATGTTAGACGAGATTTTTCATTTCTAGGCATATTATGAGACTGATTGGAAATGATGATGATGATGATGATTGGGACGGTTATATCATCTGATAGGAACATAATTGAAATATATAAGCTGATCTGTTGCAATGTCACTTCATCTTTATACAAGTTTTTGATTAATATAATCACTGCTAAATCTCACTTTATTTTGTGTGTGTTTGTGTGCATGTTTTTTAGTGATGACGTTTGACTCCCTCCCTCCCTCCCCCCTTCAAACCATGCTGTCATTCATGTACTTAACCTCATAGAATTTTTTTTAGTAACTTTAATTTGTACTAATGGATAGGTTTAGTAACTTTTTATTCTTACCATCGATAAGTTTAGTAACTTTGTACCATTAGATATGTTCAGTTTATATATGAAAGTTCAATTTTCTTATAGATAAATGCATTTTTATTTAAATATGACTTTTTCTAGGATTATGTATGAATATTTTATATTTTAACTAAGTTAAATCATTTTAATCATAATCGAATTGACCCGAATTCAACTATGGTTTGGACAACTAACCTATAAATCCATGTGAAAAGTATCATGCATGCTTATTTAATTATCTTTTGATAGGTGAAGAGGTGAATTTTTTAATCCAAAAATTGCTAAACATACAATTTCTTTATATTTAAGTATTTTACCAAAGGAAATAAAAGTGATGAGAATCTTCCACTTTTAAGTTCTTTCAGCTATGGTTTGGGCTTGTTTAGGAACTCCGTTCGCAAAATGGAACACGTAAGTAGAGATAAAACCATTTCAAAATCTGTAAAAACCATCTCGAAATTTATAAAAAACCATCTAGAAATCCACAAAATCATCTAGAAATACGTAAACTCCTTTCTTTCAACGGAACTCCTTTTCCCCAACGGAGTTCCCAAACACACAAGTTCAAGATGATTTTACAGATTTCAAAATGGTTTTACGGTATATATAAAGGCCGACAAAGAGATAAATTCTCATTAATGATCCTCACATCCCCATATTTTGGAGCTTTTGACTTTCAGTTATGTGTACAATTTTCCAAAAAAAGTAGTACATCCATTAATGTTAAAGCCAAGATCGATCGTTCCAGTAGAAAAAATGATATTTGAAGGAACAGTACGTTAGAAATTACAGTTCATAGAACAAAGAAATGAACTATCCATCACCACCATTACATGATTTAGACAAAAATGAACTATGAATACTCATGTCTAACAAATTTGTTTTCTAAGATTTGGAGCTCTCTCTGAAGAAAGTGAAAATCACCTAAACAGAAGAAGTTCAGTTGATGTTCTAGAATATTCATGAATTGGCTTTGGCTCTTGAGGAGGTGAAGAAGAAGAAATAATTCAAGTGCTCATTGTGAGGTCGAGGTTCAAATCTGGTATGCAAAATGATTCTTCTTCTTCTTCTTCTTCTTCTTCTTCTTCTTCTTCTTCTTCTAAGTCACTTGCTGCATCTGAGACTTGATTAAAATTGTTAGAGTTGTTATTAGCTTTAGGTTCTGTGATAATGGGCTCATCAACATTCTTGGCACTATTATTATAGTTGTCGTCATCGTCGTTCAGGCTGTTCCATGATGATGATGCTGAGCTTTCGGACATTAATGGCGGATTTCGAGTTAACCGATGATTATTCGGATCTATTCCCTTGTTTATGAGCTTTTTCCTCAGATGAGAGTTCCAATAGTTCTTCACCTCATTATCTGTTCTCCCCGGCAATCTTCCGGCTATCAATGACCACCTGTAAGTAATAACATCACATCGTCAATCAATACAACAATAACAAGACTTACCTCGTTAACTGATTGAAGAACAGTGCTTAATCCAGGCTAGGGTGAAACTTATTCAATAAATACTTCATGGATGATTTAACAATCTTGCTTAGAGTTATAAAAGCATATTCAAGCAAGCTGAAAAAAAAAATCCTCTAACAGACGTCAGGTTGAAATTAAAAGTAACTTTAAATGCTATCCAAATGGTCTGCAGTATCTAATTTAACAAAACACATTCACCGGTACAAAAGGAAACAGTACTTCTACATAAAGACTTTTACACCAGGTTGTTATGCCAGGAAGTTGTAAAAAGTGCGACGGATAACATTTTTATATATAAAATGTGGAAATTTCTAGTTCCTTTAGCAACTGGCTCGTGTAATAAAAAAAAAAAAAAAAAACTCTCTAAGCTGGTTACGAAACCGGTATGTAGAATTCCTTGTTCTTAGCGGTTGTGAATTGTTATAATTAAACTGTGGTTTAGAATGGATAAAATTCTCACCGGTTTCCTAGAAGGGCATGAAGCTTGATGATAAGATCTTCTTCATCTTCAGCAAAGTTGCCTCTTTTAAGGTCTGGCCTCAGATAGTTTGTCCATCTCAGCCTACAACTTTTACCGCAGCGAAGCAAGCCTGACCAATATAAGATTTTACAAAAACTTATAAATATGAGCACTATTATTTCTATAACATATATATTATAGACACACACACATACATACACACACTTACCAGCAGCTTGAGGGAGGGTACGCCAGCAACCCTCGCCATGTTTGTTGATATAATCAATGAGTTTCTGATCTTCATGTTTGGACCAAGCTCCTCTGTTCAAAGCCACCTTATCGTTGAAAGGTTTCCTCATTTTCCTTCCTCCCTCTCTCACCTTCAAAAGGCTTTATATATATATATATATATATAATTGTATATCTGTGTGTACTAAAGACCCTAGGTAGCTGGCAAGAAACAGAAAGGAATAAGACGATGACAAGGGCAATGGCACGCAGTAAGAAAAGAAGAATGGAAGGTATCTAGTATCACATAGGGCCTTCGAAAGTGTCTTTATATATATCTGTGTGCGCGTGTGCACACAGACACACACACCCACAGATATATATATATATATATAATAAGAGAAGGCGCAGAGGTTATTAGTTGGACCGGTGGTTTAGGTCATATGCGGGACTGCATGGTTCGAGCTCACGCGCGCGTGTGTGTGTGAGATTGAGATTCTCTGTGTGCTTTGTTAGTTGCTCGTTAAGTACTAGGCAATAATCACTTACCGTCCTTCAACTATATAATTTTGTTTTTTCTTAATTTCTTTCACTTTGATATCTCCAATGAGATATTGACGTGTGTGTCTATATCATTAATTTTGTTTAGTTCTTTTTTTTCCCCAACAATCTCACCTACAAATCTTGACGTGCCCGTTTAAATTCATAATATAAGTCGTTTGTTAAAAAAAAATTTGTTGATAATAAGCCACTCGAAAAAAATTAATACTTATTTATCAAATTTTATTCTTGTAATTAGTGCTTACAAATCTGGCTCCTTATATTTATCTATCTTCTTCACAACTATTTTAATATGGTCAAAATATTTTTTCCAATTTTAAACAATTTAGATGCATCTAAAAACATAGGTCAAAATGTAAAATATATATATATATATAATATTTTATGATTATGAATATATCTGGATAAACACTGCATTAACGCTGGATGCATCTTAGCCATAAATTAGGAGCGACTTTTGTACTTTGTAATGAATGGAGTAACTGTTAGGTTTTGCTCATGCATCACTGAAATTGTACGATAGACTCGTGTCTGATCTCAGATTGATAGTAAATATTTATTTATTTACTTGTACTGTTCATGTTGGATTTCAATTTGTCTTTTTTGTCTAAAGGAATTTAGTTAATTGGCAAAATAAAAGTTTAAAGGAGTTTAAAAGAATATGATAGAATTTAATAGACATACACGCACAGGAGTTTATGTGCTAAGCTACTTTTACACTGAATCTTCAAATGAAACTTTTAAGGAGGAATTACAACTAGTAATTATTTGAATGCATTGATTAACTTTCTAAAGTTGTTAATGGATTAATGTCTATTCACTTCCATGCTTAACCCTTTTTTTTTCCTGTTATTAGGTTTTTTTATAAAACTAACCCCATTCCTATTGGACAAAACTAAGTACTCTAATTGGCAATAAAACATTGTCACTTGTCATCTTCGCATATAGGGTAATTTTTCTAAAAATATTTTTATCTATAAAGTCTGAATCTGAGGCTTTCTTTTAAGAAAAAATTAATTTTTTCACTCTAACTAACTACCATTTATATGATAAGTGTAAGCTTTCCCATTAAAATTCATGTGATAAATATATTCACTACAGTTTTTCTGTCTTAGATATAGCATATATATTTTCTCCCCAACCCCCCCCCCCCAAGAATTTAATTGCTAGCTGACTCCAACATAGAAATAAAGAGGGGAAAAAATAGGTTTTCATGATAGTGTTTGGTCTAGTAGCTGGATACTTAAATCAAAAGGTGGATGAACTGAACTTGAATTTCACCTTATTAAAAGAAACATAGGAAGAGGCATCCTGGTAGAAAAACTTTGGTCCTGATTATCCTGATCGAAAACCTTTAATCCTGATTAAGGGGTGGCTTGAATACTTAATGATAGAATTCAGAAAGATGTTCGATACCTGCTTGGGCTCAAGGATTATTAAAAAAAAATTAATTTGTAGATAAAGTGATAACTTTGTTCAAACAAAAGAAGATAAAGTGATAGTATCAAAGGGAAAGCCATTGAAGAGTTGAATGGCGTACGGTCACACGTTTTGGAGTTGAACGTTAGTTTTAAACCTTTGTTAATATGATGTTTTATTCTACTATAGTATAATACAATATAATCTTTTATAAAAATAATAAATCAAACTTAGCTGCAGCAAATTTCCGTGTACAGCACACCCCCCCCCCCAACACGCACAAAAATTGATTAACATTCAAGCCTTCTTAGAGGTGTTTGTAACTAGGATTCCTACATTTTTCCTGCAGTTTTGACAATTAGTTATGCTTTTATAATCTTCAGATCAAAGAAAATATGCATGAAGTGATTGAATGAAAAATATAAAGAAATTTGTTAAAATTAGTGGTTAAAAGTTGTTTTCATTTAGTCAATGGAAGCACCCATTGGAGAATGGAGATATCTAATTTGTAGGAAGTGGAAGGAAGGAACCTGCAAGACCATAAAGAATAATAGAAGGCAAATTTAAAAAGAAAAGGAAAAAAGGGCAGAACTCAATCATGCAACAAACTAGCAATTAAGGAGAAGACTTAGTTATTTTCCGACCATAAATCTTAGTTTATCTTGATTCTTTCTTCTTTTCTCTCATTTTCTGAAAATGGACCATACCAGTTTGTTCAATTTTGGTGTATTGATTACTATGAGCAGCTAAGTTTCTTATTTTATGATTACTTTGAACCATTTTATGGATTTATACTAATTTCTTCCTCTCTTTTATTGATGAATGAAAATTTATGTTTATTTCATCTCATTCTCAGTGCTTCCAAGTGCTTTGGTCATCATTTGGATTGTTATGTTCAATTGAATGATACTTGAGAAAGATGGTTTAATTGTAGAATTTGCATAAAATAGTGTTAGACTTTAAGTTTGTTTATCAAATGGATAATTTATTTGTAGAATAGAGATATAGCTACTGGCTTAAATTTGTTAAAGCTGTGTTGACATTCAGTAACATTTTTTAAATAACATAATCAAAGAGTTATTTAAAAGTGTAAAAGTTGAATTTGACTTGAAAGAGCATTTCAATTAATTTTGTTGAACAGACATATAATTTCGTTTTTTCATTTAAAGGAGAAATTTTTTTATGTCTAATTAAGTATAATAGCGAAAGGTAATCTTAAACTTCCAAAGTCTTGAGTAAAGTTTGAATAAAATTTTAACCATTTAATTTCGATTATTTAAATCAAAATTTCCAATTGCAATTACTCTTTTGACAGCTTTTCTATAATACTTGACTAGTAAAAACAATGGAATTTATGAATTTACTCACTCTAGCTAATTAAATGGTGTAGTTTGAACAATAAATGTTTCGTGTGTTTATTTGAGTATTCATAAATAAAATGATAATCTATAATAATCTCTAGTTATCAACCCTTTTAAAAATAAAATTATTAAAAATATATGGACTTTGAGCAATGAACCACATTATTTTTCATGACTTGTAATTATTGTTAGTCGATATATATAACTATTATTGACACAATGATATTATTTTATTAAAAGAATTAAATAAAAATGAGTAAATTAATATACTAATTTTATTAAAAAAATGAAATTTAACCGACGAACATTTGGATTTTAAAATGTTAATTTTTTTGTTGACATGAAATTTCTTGGATAAAGTCAATATGGTGGCATTTGATTGCCTTGCCTGCAATCTTCGTGTATGAAACACATTTTTTTTTTGTTATAGCAACTTAATTTTTAATAAAAAAAATATCACATCCATTTTCCAACAAAATCCACTGAAATGGATAAAAATGTTGAAAGAATAAAAATAAAATTAGGAAAAATAAAATATATAAAAAAAGTGCACTCGTTTTCACAAAAAACATGCTATTATTTTTTTATTATAAGATTAAGATTGTTTCTGAGAGATTTTATATTTGGTTAATATTGGTGTTTCCGAATAAATAAATAAATATAGCTTGGAGTGATTGATGGGACATGTGATTATTGCCCTACGAGGACCACAATCCAAAGAAGTTTGGGTGCTGAATCCATACATCACTCAAATTCTTCCAAAAAACTACCTATCTATTAACTATTACGGACCCACTTAGGATTCTAATTTTCATCAACTTTTTTAATTCAATATTCTAATCAAAATAACAGCTTAAATTTCTTTAAGAGGCTCATTTTTCTGTTGGCAAAAACAAAAAAAAACAGAGAATCTCATTTTTCTAGCTATGTGATTGCTCTGGGCTGTATGTTTTGGTTTCGCTTTTCGAAGACAAAGTATTGGAACCGATGCACTTTGACATTTGGTTTCCCAAGTCCAATGTGTTTTTTTGTTAACCAAGGTTATAGATATATCCATCCAAATATCCTACCACAAACAGTTTCTTAGGCTAAGTGCGCATGAAAGATTATAGCGCACGGCTTCCCAAAATACATTGAGATAAAATTCTTCTCATATATTTATTTCAGAATCTGTTATCGTTCTCTCAACAGACTTCCCAAATAAACTTTATATAAGATGAGTAATTTCTGTTACTGTGTATTATTTTGATTAAAAAAAGACTTCTCTCAATACCCCAATCATCATCCATGAAACCCTCATCGAGTATATATACTTTTTTTATTATATTCATGAGTGTATGTCTAATAGTTTATGGATTAGATTTTGGAAAATAAGATTTTAAAAAAAAATAGATTTTGAGTAGATTGTAGATTAAATAATTGGAAGAAATAACTTCTCTGAAAACCATAATAATGACCCTCATTAAAAAAAATCCATAATAGTTATCAAATTCAATGTGATTTACGGTTAACAAGATAATTACGTGATGAGTTTTAACTCAACTTATGTGAACGTGTTTTTATAATATTACATATATAAACAGAGTTAAAAATGTTGGATTTACAAACAACTCCTTCTCTCTCACCTTGACCCCTATTAAAACTTAGAGAATTACACATAATGGATATATAAAATTTGATCAACTTGGCTTGAAGGAAAAAGGAGCTATTTGGCCTGAAGCGTGTCCCTGCCGGGAGCTATTTGAGCTGTACAAAAAGCTAAATATAATATATATTACAATATAAATTATTTAATTATAATAATTATTCTCAAATACTCATTTATACCATTAGAAAAATATAATATATATTAACTATTTTTATCATTTTATTGTTTGTTCCAAAACTATCACCATATATAAATATATTTATGTATTGTTTAATGAGATTTAAATAAGTTAATATGATTGTGTGTCATTTAAAAAGATTTATGTCTTTTTACGTAATTTACCATAAAAAATCACTTCTCTAACTTTTATCCAAACGGTTTCTCCTTTTAAAAAAATCACTTTTCCACCGCTAATTCAAATATAAATTACGTTACATTTTTAACTTCTACCCAGAATTCCTTTTCTAGAATAAATTCTACCAAAAAATCACTTCTTCCCCGCTAATCCAAAAGGGTCCATTGGCAAACAGAGTTAGAAGTGAAAACGATATGCAATACGTGCGGGGCTAATTGTTAAACTGCTAAAGTCGACTGACTTAACATCAGAGGCTTTTTTGGACCATTTTGAAAATTTCATGTATATGTTTACACCATTTTTTCACTAACATATTTGTTTAATAGTTAACATTAATTGATTTAACAGTGTAACATTTTACACCATTTAAAAACTTCATACACACACACTCTCGCACCCAAGAAAAAAAAAATCATGATATGTTAACATTAATTGGTTTAAGAAAGAAGTACTTTACTCAATCAGGGCTTCACTCGCCCCAAGAGCAATGCTTCTCTAATTTTATCAAGTACAGAATTCGTTATGTTCACTTAATTTGCAATGATGCTGTGATAAAACCATTTTGAAATATGTAAAAATCATCTTGGAATCCATAAAAACTATCTTGAAAACCGTAAAACCATAATACCTTAAAATCTGTAAACCCTTTTTTCTCAACAGAATTTATAAACACACCCGTTATAGTTGTGACTGGCAATTCAACTAATGTCATACAGCTATTTTCCGCCAATTAAATTCTCATTTTGTTCTCAAAGACTTGGGTGAACTTTAAAATTTCTTGGAGATAGAAGTTTGTAGAGATAACACTCATTTATTTATTTTTTTTCATATCTTGGTGAATAGACATTATTCAAAGATTGAAGGTCTTACTCTTAGTAATAATCTACTGACAAGCTATTGAAACACTACAATGGGTTTATTTGGCATTCCGTTTGAAAAATAAAAGCCCATTTAATTTTATTTTTTCATGAAACGAGTTAATTTTCTTTATATATTTACCTCAACTTATGTGAAATCAATTTTTAACTATTTTTTCAAACATGTCCAATATATAATCAATTCTAGGCCAAATATTACATTTGCAGTGAATTCCTCTCGTCACCAAGTGATATACATTGGCAAGCACTCAAGAAGATTCTATGCTATCTCAAACGAACAAACAAATTGTTGCAACAAACCAAATTGGTTTTGCACATCAAACCAAGTACTAATCTTAAGTTACAAGGTTCTTACACTATCATAAAATAACCATTTAGCGACGGAAAAATGGTCATTTCTTATGAAAGTAAAGCACACATGATTTATGGATTCCAAGAAGAATTTACGGATTAATTCCTATGGTGTGTTTGGGAATCTGTTGGAGAAAGGAATTTACGGATTCCGGAAAGAATTTACGGATCTCGAAACGGCTTTTATAGATTTCGAGATGACATTCACAGATTTCAGAATAGTTTTATCTTAACTTGTGTGCATAGTTGAAAAGAAGTTTTTCCCGAAAATGCTAGCTCCATGGCCTAGTTCCCGATGAGGTATTAAAAGCCGACCCAAGAGAGACGTCAGACATGACATTGGAACAGGGTTAGAAAGAAACCTGGAGGATAAGAGAGGTTTGAGGATCGAGGAAATGGAGTGTCCATGTCCTTTTTTCTTATTTTCCCTTTAGTGGACTTAGCCCACCTGTAACCCAAAAAACCAAGTACTCATCTTAAGTTACAAGGTTTTTACACTATCAAAAAATATAGTCATTTAACGATGGAAAAATGATAATTTCTTATAAAAGTAAAGCACATATGATTTACAGATTCTGAGAAGAATTCACGGAATCTAAAAAGAATTTACGAATCTCAAGATAGTTTTTATGGATTTCTAGATGACTTTTACGAATTTTAGGATAGTTTTTGTCTTGACTTGCGTGAACCGTTGGAAAAAAGTTCTTCCCAAATATACACTTTAGCTCCATGGCCTAGTACCCGATGAGGTATTAAAAGCCGACCCAAGGGAGACGTTAGACATGACATTGGAACCGGGTTAGAAAGAAACCTGGAGGATGAGAGGTTTGAGGAATGAGGAAATGGAGTGGTCCATATCTTTTTTTATTTTTTAGTTTCCCTTTATTGGACATAGGCCGACCTGTCACCAAAAAAAATTAATTAATGGGGCCTCAACATAAATTTAAGAATGACTCAATTCTTTTCACTTATTTTTATAGTCATTTTTATTTTTTTTATGAAATTGAATTTTTGTTTAGTGTATGCCTAGAATATATGTACTGCAGTATTTTAAAAAAATTCCAAAAATGATTTTCAAAATTTAAAAAATGTAGTTTAAAATTTTTTGGATAAAATTTACAATGAAACTCTTGTTAATTATATACATCTAAATTTATAAGAGAAAGAAACCACTGAGACTTTCACATAATAATACACCAGCCAGTCTTACATATGAAAGTCCAAGAATTCAGAAATTAAAGATGACCAATGTGATAGTGACAATATTGGAGTCCCTCGTGAGATGCAAGAGAACCATGTGAATAATGTTTATTGTAATTATTTTAGTCTTCTTCATTTTTTTTTTCTTTTGGATGAAGCTCTGCCCTCCAAACATTGTTATCTGCAAAACACACACAACAATCTTTCCAAAGGCAAAGAAAGAAAGATGAGTAGCTGACAGGCAAGTCTACATTCTAAACACCCAACTTTTTGTCACCAACTTTGTAACCCTAGCTTCATCCTTTGCAGCATAAATCATGTCCGTCTGTTCAATCTAACACTCCTAAACCTTTGTACAGCTAGCCTCTCAAAGGAGATCATGATCTAATCCTGTTTAAGAACATGGGTAATTATTCCAAATGAGATTCAAATTTTGATTCAACATGTAGAATGGATTAGTCTTTTTTGTTAGATCCAATCCCCATAAGTGATAATCATAAGCCTTCTGGGAATATTTGTGAGGAGACTGGCTAAATGACACCCAAAGAAATTATCCAACAATGTGTATTTGTGAATAATATATATAAGGGTGAAGGTGCAATTTAAGTAATAAGTTTTTTTGCCAGAAGAATACTCAGTTGCAATTAAATGTTGAAATATATATAAATAAACATAATCTTTTAAAAATAGAGCACTTTTAGCAATTTCATTAAATTTACTCCAAACATCCATACCTCTTTTGATGTGGGATCAACTTGTTTTTCCTCTAACTTTATAACAGATATTTGGATCAATTTAATAGAATTGTTAAAATTGATCAATTTTCAAAATATTGTATATACCATTACATCATTTAAAATTTAATTGTGTCAAATGCTAATGCGAAAAATTAATTGTTAAAATTGCATCTTAACTCTGTATTTAAAAAGTTGGTTATTGATAGTGTAGAATAATACTATTACACGCTCATTGATACAAGCGCCATATACTAATTTATAAATATTAATAAAATTAGTTCAGTTAGTTCATTGCAATAAATATGCATTGGATTTCTTAAAATATCATATTTAATTATTTGCATTGAAATTAATCTTAATGAACACGCTTTAATGATCAACAAGGATACTTTAACAATTATAAATTTAAAAGATAAATTCAATAGAAATATTATATTTGTCCTTTTAAAACCATTTAATTTCATTTCAAGTAATGTCATTTAAATGGGGATCAGAGATTTCTCCCCATCGCTCCAATGAATACGCTCAGAATCTTCATCCATTCCCATTCTCATTAATTGAATAAAGGCGACTATACCACCAATCGTAAACGTATAATTTATTTACTTAATTTAATTAAGAATATTAGTTAATATATCATTTTTAAAAAACATATTCTTTAATTATATCTCTCCCTTTCTTGATTATTGTTGAGTGGGTATCATTAGCGATAATATTACGAAAATTTTAAAAAAATTAGAAATAGGTTCTACATTTAAGATCAAAATGAATTCTCCTATTAGGTCATATATTGTTGGAATATGGGCCACCTTTGATGGATTAGGCCCAAGTCAATGGGCTAGGTCAAATGCGTAAACCTAAACCCTAGTGATAAGTTACAAGAGGGAAAAAGTGGCTCCCCAAAGGCGGCAGAAATAATGCACAGAGAAAAAAAAGTTTTGTCCCTTCCCCTTTCTCTTTTAGAGAATTCTTTCATCTCCTCTCTTCTTGCCTTTGGTGCTTTTGATGTGTCTTGTGTTTGGATCCACCATTGTTCTTAAATTCCGCGTGGGTATCTGCAGATTCGTAATTCAGCATCTCCAGGTACGCCTAAAATCCTTCATACACACACACACATTAAGGATAAGAAGGGTAATTTGAGAACATATTTCTTTTCTATTTCAAAGTTATGGCCCTGGAAATTAATAACAATATCTACTCACTTTCAGATAAAAATGTAGAGAGTCGATTATAGTTATTTGTAGTGAATATGTTTTGAATCTTTTAAAATACATTTTTAATCATTATTCTCATTGAGAAAAGACCCTTTAATATTATGCAATTATTAGAGATAATTTGAGAAAAGAAATATTATGCAATGAATAAGGAAAATATTATATATAAAGCAATTTTCGTTTTTAAAAATAAAACTAGAAGTCTTTTGTAAACCTCAAACCACTTGGTCTTTTTCATAATTGTGCCCTACTCATTATTTTTAACTTCCTTTTTAAATTTCTAATCATACGAATCATCCTAGTTTATAGCAGATTGAAGATACTTAAATGATTTGTTTTCCATTCTTCTTTTGGTTATAATGCGAAACGTGAATCGAATCTTTTGCGAACATCAACATCCGACACCTTAATATATGATTATTTATTTATTTTTTTCATTTTTCTCTTCTGCATTAATTGACTGTTTGTTTTTATTTCCCTTTGAATTATGAGCTTTCAAATAACTAATTTACCAGCACAATCCAAAAATAAAAGTAGGATTGTCAAGCCATTGCACAGTGATCA
>JANTPZ010002777.1:0-18166 GCA_025593235.1 Vachellia pachyceras
ATTTTAAAATATATAAATAAATATATTAAATAATCAATATTTAAGTATATTTTAACATTATTTAATTGTAACATGGTGATTGAATTAACATTTTTTTTCTAAGCAAAACTAACGGTGCTAATGTTAAAGGAATAAGAGTGCACTTTTTAAATTTAACAAACCAAAATAAACTTCATATAAATTTAAAGAACTAAATGTATACTTTATCATATAATATAATGATACACGTAGATATTTCAAAATATATATTATAACTAAGTAATTTATTTATTTTTTTAATATTTCTATAAAAGTCAACTTACTTTTATATGTACTTGTTTGGTAAATCTTATCTTCTCCCCAAAAGCACGTTCAACGGTGTTTTTTTCACAAAACGAGATAATCTTCTTCATATATTTACCTCGGCTTGCGTAAAAGTACTTCTCTACCGCATTCCTAAACGGACACATTAAGGGTTAGATGCAGTATTAATAAATGTTATAATTTTAAAGTTATTAAATTTTGTGATTATTAAAGTTTAAGGTTTTCTTAGTTCCAATAAAACATACTAAATGTAACTTATAAATAGAAGCAATGGTATATATCGACAGTAGGAAGTGATTATATACAGAAAGATAAATAAGACAATGGCAAGTTAGTGATCGTTCGGTCTTGATACAGAATTCTCGATTGAAGAAATCCACCAAACAATTGAATCATAAACGTTTTTTTATGTTTTAAAAATGAAATACACATTTTTGTTTCATAAACGTTTTCTACAGTTTTCATAACAAATTGTTTATAGACCTACACAATATCAAGTTTAAGACTTTATTAGGTATTCACAAGATTTAGTGAAGCTTAAATACGGATGACGTTGTTATTAGTATATTTGTGCATACTGAAATTTATAAATAGCATAGAACTTTTAAAACTTCACTAAATTACTAATGATAGCTTCTCATTAATTCATACTAGCAAGGGTTATTAATTCCTCCCCGAGGTACATTATTAGAATCTCCGCTAAAAAATATGTTCATATTTAGTATTGAATAATGTCTTAAACATGAGTATCTTGATTAGAAGAATATAAGTATTTAACAAAAAAAAAGATAATGAGAAAGCGTGTATAGGAAAATGGTGACACATACAATCAATTAGGGGTTGAAATGAAAAGAATCACAATAATATTTAAACGCATCCAAAATGTAGCTTAATTACATAAAGAATCAGACCTATTAAAAATTGTATTTTATAAAAATAATAAGAGGGAGTATGATGTCTACATACTACCAAATTAAAATTAAATATCAAAGTCAGTGATCAGATAATAATTAACAGGGCTTCCGAAGCCATTTATATAGACACACACACACATTTACAAAGTAGGAAGATATATTTCTAGGAACTCAACTATTGTGGTTATATATGGCAATGAAATGGTCAGAACTATTCCTAGTGGCAACATGCTCCTTAGGATTTATCACTGTTTCAAAAGCTTTCATCCATTTTGTGAGGTGGGCGTGGGTTATGTTTTTTAGGCCAGCCAAGAATCTCAAAACCTACGGTTCATGGGCTATCGTCACCGGTTCCACCAACGGAATCGGGAAAGCCATTTCCATGGAATTGGCTTCCAAAAGACTCAACATCCTTCTGGTTGGTCGAAACCCTAAAAAGCTCGAAGCCACATCGAAGGAGATAAGAGACAAACATGGTGAACAAGTTGAAGTGAAGCCTGTGGTGATAGACATTGAGAAAGTTAAAGGAAAATAAGTAGTGAAGAAGATGGAGGAAGCAATGGAAGGTTTAGATGTGGGTGTGTTGGTGAATAACGCAGGCATGGCAAACCCTTATCCCAGGTACGTCCATGAAGAAGACTTGGAGTTTATTGAAGCTATCATCAAAGTGAACGTGGAAGCAATAACTTGGGTTAGAAAAGCTGTGATTAAAAGAATGATCAGCAAGAAAAAAGGAGCCATCATCAACATTGGTTCTGCTTCTACATTTGTAATTCCTTCAGATCCACTTTACACACTCTATGCTGCTACAAAATCGTATGTTTCTTAATCTTTCATATACACTCATCGAAAGCTTTATCTTCTAATGGCTCTATAAGATTTTGTTTTACTAACTAGTTTTTATTCATACACACACACACAACTGTCATTTTCACAGATACTTTGAGATGTTCTCAAAAGGCATAGGATTAGAATACCAAGCACAAGGAATTGACGTGCAGTGTCAGGTTCTCTTACTTATCTCAAACCTTCTTTATTTAATTCTCTAACTTCGTATAATTATAAAGTTTGAGTTTGATTCCTTAATTTTAAAAAGCATTTTTCAATCATCTAACCTAACATAGTTAATTAGTCTCACATAATGATTTTTTGTAACGGTCATTGTTATTTCAAAAACTAAACTCTTTTTTAATATAGCTATCTAAGTCATATTCAAGCATTAGGATTTAACTTTCCTAAAGTCATTTGCTGCATTTACACAAACTCAGAGTTGAGATATCATGTTTTAGCAATTAAAGCACATTCCATATTAGAATTCAATTAACGCAATATTGGTTGTCAAAAAGTAAACTTAATATGTCAGCATTTAATAAGAATATTTTGAAAATATTTTGTTAACAATGTTAGGGCCAAAAGAACTGAAAAGATAGTTCATAAAATCAAGGGACCAAAATAAAACTTTATATGAAGTTAAAGAACACCTAAAGGTACACTACTTTTTCCCTGTTTTTTTTTCAATGATGAGATCTATATCTTATATTCATAGGTACCAATATTAGTAGCAACGAAGATGACAAAACTAAAGGCGTCTTTCATTGTTCCAATGGCAGAGGGTCATAGCAGAAGCTGCATCAGATGGTTTGGTTATAGGGAAAGCACATGTTTGCCCTATCTCATACATTCTCTACAGTTCCTTTTCATCCAAATGATTCCCGATTCACTCCTCAATTCGTATCTCTTGCAAAATCATCTTTACAAGCGCAAAAGAAGACTCGCCAAGCATCAAACTCAAGAAATTAAGCATACCAAGTAGTGATAATAATAATTATCTACAATATTTAGAATTTAACTGCATGATCAATGAGCAGGCATATAGCTCCAAGACTAAAAACTGTACTTTTCACAACTATATAAACTATGCAGCTTCCAATAATTTAAATGCATGTAATGATTAGAAATTTATTAAACTCTTATATGAGGATTAATAATAAAAATTCTCTTTTGTTTGTGCAGCTACTACTGAAGTAGAGTTGATTAGGAGTGATATTTTTTGTATCATATCTGCAAATTTAGTTTTTTATACCTTTCATATATATATATATATATATATATTATATGTAATTCTTATTTATAGGTAAGGGACGATAATAATGATGTTCTAAAATTATATCGTAGTATGTTTATTGGAGCAGTACTTTGAAGGCACTAATATACATACATATATATATAGAGAGAGAGAGAGAGTAGAATCACTGGTTCTTTAATTTGGATTTACATTTTGAAGCTCCAAATCACTTTCTAATGTGATTTTCTTTATGAGGTAAATATGTAAAAGGAATCTTGGCTTGACTTGATATAATTCCAATCTAGAGAGAAATTATAAAGAATAATGAGAATCTAATAAAATAAATTCAATTGAGGGCTAATATTTTATAGGCATTTCCCCTCTGAATCATTTTTGTGATTTTCGTAAATTATTTCGCAACAAGCATTGGTTCCCTTAAACTAATCATTAAAGCAATGTTGCTCCCTTAAATAATAGCTAAGAAGCAAGAATTTTAACTTACTAAATAAAAGATGATAACAACAAAAAATGACAACTAATTTCATTGACATTTTCGGATGAAATCTATGACTAAAATAGTTTGATAGGCAACGATGTTAACTTATTGAATAACAATAATTAAAAAGTGACTACCGGTTTCACAAATGACAATTATGTCATTTTACGAAAAACTTAATTTCTGAATAATCCCTAATAATTTTATAGGTATGAAATCATTTCAAGAAACAACTGGATTCTCATATTTAAGTTATTTTCATGTGTTTTTCCAAATTTTATGTTTTGCAATTACCGCTTGTTTGTGTTTGCACTCCCTCCACGTTATGTATATAATATCAATCACTTTAACTAATTGTGAATACACCTTCTAGCAATGCTTCAAACCTTGGATCATCATATTGTGATGGGCTAATTAATTCCTTCTAATAAATCCAGCCTATTTCAATTTGTTTTTCATGAATGCCAGTAAAGATAATTGCATAAAACTAGCCCACCTGTTGAAACTTTATGGTGATGCCTCAAGACAGCTCACAAACTTGAGTAAATCTGGAATTTTGTAAATACAATGGAAGAGGTTAAGGAAGAGGTCTGTGCGATTCTGGGAATTCCTGAAATAGATGATATTGGTAAGTATTTATGAATTCCTAGTGTGTGGGGTATGTCAAAAGAACAAGACTTGGTTTATGTGAGGGAATGGGATAGTAAAAATGTTAAAGGTTGGAGTAAAAAATTGTTATCATATGCTGGAAGAGAAATCATGATTAAAGCTATGATTAATGATATTCCCCTCTTCCAATGACTTGTTTTAAATTCCCCAAATATTTGCAAGCAGCTGGACAATATTATTGCCCATTACTAGTGGGATGAGAAAGAAATCTATGTGAACAGTGCGATGGCCATACTTTGTATTGCTCTGGTAAATACATTATATAGTACATCAGGCCCCCAAACCCTGAGAGAATATTTTTTAATGAATAATACATATAAAAGGAATGGGACCACTCAGGATGTAACCAACCAGGACCACAACGCTAACCATCATGCTGTAACAAGACTGACCAACGATAGCACTGCCCAACAATACCAAAATGCATTATACACAAGCATGTATTAATTATATACTCTAACATCCCCCCTCAAACGAGAGGGTGTGATACACAACCCGAGTTTGTTCCTGAAGATGCTGAATTTGCTTGGAGGTAAGGCTTTGGTGAAGCAATCAGCTGGCTGGAGATGAGAAGGGATGTAACGATCAGTGATGACATGATGAAGAACCAGATCGCGTATGAAATGGACATCAATATCAATGTGTTTGCTTCGTGTATGATGGACTGGATTTGCTGCCAAGGCATTTGCACTCAAGTTGTCACACCATATGGAAGATGGCTGATGAATTATGAGACCAAGTTATGATAACAAGGATGATAACCATTTTATTTCAGCAGCTCCATCAGCCAAGGCTCTATATTCTGATTCTGTGCTGGATCTAGAGACAATCTTCTGTTTTCGAGAAAACCAAGAGATAAGAGTGTTACCTAAATACACACAACATCCCTCCATGGACTTTCTATCATCATGATCAGCTGCCCAGTCGGCATCCGTGAATCCTGTCAGCTTAAGACTATGAAATGGATAAAGATGTATCCCATAATGATAAGTTCCTTTTAAATATCGAAGGATTCTCTTTACTCCCTGAAAATGAATGTCAGTTGGATTACTTAGGAACTGACTTAATTTGTTAATAGGGAAAGCAACGTCTGGCCTTGTAGTGGTTAAGTATTGAAGAGAGCCCAAGGCACATCTATAAACAGAAGGATCTGACATAGGTTTTCCATCCAGAGCAAAAAAAGAACGACCAGCCACCATTGGTGTAGAAGCAGGGGCACAATCAAGCATGTTAAACTTACGCAGCAATTCTAAAGTGTATTTACCCTAATTTAGATAAAAAAAACAGCAGAATTTCTATGTATCTCAAGCCCAAGAAAATAATAAACAGATCCAATATCTTTGAGGGAAAACAAATTATTCAGCTTCTCAATGAAAGTGTGTATATATCTGGAACTGTTACCCGTCACCAAAATATCATCCACATAAATGAGTATAAAAACAGTAAGTTTGGCTGTATGAAGAAAAAAAATAGAGAAGTATCACTCTTGGTATGTTGAAAACGCCACTGTACTAGAGTTAATCGAAGCCTATCAAACCAAGCTCGTGGAGCTTGTCTCAGTCCATAAATTGCTTTTACTAATTTACAGACATGATTTGGATAACGGGTGTCAATGAAACCTTCAGGCTGATGCATAAAGACACTTTCATTGAGATGACCATTCAAGAACGCATTATTTACATCGAGTTGCCTAACCTCCCAATTAAAAGTGACTGCAATAGTTAGAACAATTCTAATTATAGCTGGTTTAACAACAGGGCTAAAAGTCTCACCATAATCAAGACCAGGAGATTGTTGGAAACCTTTTGCTACAAGACGTGCTTTGGGCTTTAAAAGTGATCCATCTGCTCTGAACTTGTTCTTGAAAACCCATCGGCTGTCAACCACTGAATGAGCCTGATTTCTAGGTACTAGTATCCATGTATGATTCTTTTGCAATGCTTCAAACTCGGTCATCATTGCCTGTCTCTAATAAGGTGAGGACAAGGCTGCTTTAGTGTTCTTTGGTTCAGCAAAAAGGTTGAGAGAGGTTGGATCCTCTGACTTGAGTAAACCAACAAATGGGTAACTTGGTTTGAAGACTCCCACCTTGGATCTTGTGACCATAGGATGCTGATTAATATGCGTGGGTGATGGGGAATTGTGCTATGTTGAAGATGCTTGAGACATTGCTGAGTCAGATTCATGAGAATTTCCAATATGTGCTGATGCATCCGGTGGTGCTGGGACATGCTGAGAAGGTGAGTCACCAGTGTTGTCTGTTGCAGTAGATTGAGAAGGCTGTGAGTCTGTAATGTCACCAGAAACATTATCCGACAAGTTACTTGAAACAAACAAAGGTAAGCTAATTCCATTGTCCATTGAAGAGGACTTTCGTCTGTCAAAGGAATCCTGTTACAAAAGGAAAGAGGGATGCATCAAATACAACATGGAGAGAAAAATAGACCCGGCCAGTGGAACTTAAGCACTTATAGCCTTTATGTTGAGGGGGTTGGATCAAGATAAACACATTTTTTGCTGTGAAATTGGAACTTATGAGAATTATATGGCTTGAGACAAGGATAACAAGCACAACCAAAAGGCTGAAGCTCCTTGTATTTAGGTTCAACATGAAACAGCTGAAACAGTGGTGTAGAACCATTTAACACTAGTGTAGGTAGTCTATTGATGAGATGAACAGCCGCTTGAAAAGAGTCTACCCAGTAGGAGAGATGCATGTGGGCTTGAGCTAAAAGGGCGATACCCATTTCCACTACATGTCGATGTTTTCGCTCAGCTCTCCCATTCTGTGATGAGGTGTAGGGACATGTGTATCTCATAATAATGCCAGGAGCCTGAGTCACAGGAATAAAAGGTTTGTACTCTGTCCCATTATCACATTGAATCATTTTAATTCTAGCATTAAGCTGATTTTCAACTTGAGATTGAAAAACATTGAAATCATGAATTGATTCACCTTTGTGTTTTAAAGGATAAAGCCATGTATATCTACTATAATCGTCAACAAAATGAATATAGAATCTGTGACCACCATTAGATTGAAGATGTGAGGGACCCCAAACATCAGTGTGAATGTGTTCAAGAGAGCAGTAGCACGAGACAGTGAAGAAGGAAAGGGTAAACACTTGGACTTGCCTAATTGACAAGACTCACAAACAAACTTTTCATTAATATCAACCTTTTCATTACATCGTCTCAAAATCTGTCTCGATACACGATTACTAGGATGTCCTAACTTATAGTGCCATTGAAGAAAAGTATTATTTGCAGCATTTCTCGACTCAAAACAGTAGCAGCTGTATATGCTTGAGGGTGAGGATGGTCAGTTCTATGCATGGGATACATCCCTTGCCTTGGTTTCCCTTCCATCAGTGTGATTCCTCTCACTTTGTCCTTCACAGTATAACCAGTGTTAGAAAAACAAATGTCAACAGAATTATCCTCTACTAATCTATGAACATTCAGCAAGTTTTTAGCAGCTGAAGGCATAACGAGCACATCATTCAAGTTAAGATTAGAATCATGCAAGTGTTTTGACCCTATACCATGAATCTTGACATGTTCCCCTGTGCAAGTAGACAGAAAAGTACTTACCCACTAGTGAAACTCGGTCAAGTTGATTGGAATCAGGGGTCACATGATAGTTTGCCCCACTATCCATGTACCAAGCTGGATCCAACACAGTATTGGGCTTAGCATAATATGCTTGAGGAGAAGTACCACCACTGTCTCGACTAAAGCTAGGAGGAGTCTTAAAGAAAGGCTCAGAACGTTGATAACACTGACTGGATATATGCCCTAATCTGTCACAATAGCTGCAATAGCGGCGATTATGATTACCAGAAAAATGACCATAAGATTGATTACCGTATGATGGTTGAACACCACTGTTGCTATAACCTCCTCGGCGACCTCTCGCACAAAATCCTCAGACTCCCCTATTTCCACACCAAGGAGTAGGAGCACGATTCATATCAAATGGCCTGCGAGGGCGAGGCTCATAAGTGATGCGCTGAGCAATGTTGGCGACAGATTGAATGGATAGTGAAGAGAATTGTTGAAGCTGTTCCAGACGGCTTTCAAATGACAGCAACGATGCTTGAGCTTCGATCCAGGTAAGATTGTGCTGATCAAGAAGCTTAACTACAATAGCATTATAATCTGCATCAAGTCCATTGAGAGTGTGCATACCAGTTCGTCAGTGGTTATCGGTGCTCCGGCGAGTGCTAACTAATCTGAAATATTCTTCATCTTACTGAGGTACTCTTCCATTTTCATAGCATTTTTCCATGTGGAGTGAAGATCTGATTTAAAGGTCATGATACGTGCCTTGATGGAAGCGCTAGTAAGCTCCTGGCACCATTCCAGAGATCACAAGCAGTCCGGCAATGTAGCAACTGAGCTCCGACATCCTGCGACATAGTGTTTCGGAGCCACCCAATGAGTAACCAATCAGTAGAGTACCACTCTTCATAGGCTGGATTGGAAGTTACCCCTGCATCTCCAGGGATATATCTGACCGAAACCAAACCTGTACCATTGACATGAGATTCCAACCGGTTGCCTTCTATAAGAGGCAATACCATAGATTCCCAGATGAGGAAGTTAGTTCGGTTGAGCTTGATTGTTGAAGTTTGACCGGAAGAAGAGAAGAGAGAATAGCCTTTGTTAGCTGAGGTCTACATAGCAGCAGAAGACGCGGCTGATGGAGACTGATTTGCAGAAGAGGATGACATTGCAGTGCTCTGATACCAAGAAAGAAATCTATGTGAACAGTGCGATGGCCACTCATTTGTATTGCTTTGGTAAATACATTATATAGTACATCAGATCCCCAAACCCTGAGAGAATATTTTTTAATGAATAATACATATAAAAGGAATGGGACCACTCATGATGTAACCAACCAGGACCACAACGCTAACCATCATGCTGTAACAATACTGACCAACGACAGCACTGCCCAACAATACCGAAATGCATTATACACAAGCATATACTAATTATATATTAATTATATACTCTAACAGGATGGAATGGGTAATGGTGGAAAAATATATTATATTGGAAAGCATGGGGAAGTCTAACACTAACAAAAAAGGATAGAGGTCTTAGTTTTAGGGATTTTGAGGTAATGAATGATGCACTGTTAGCAAGAACAACTTCGAGAGTCATTAAAATGGGAAAAGCATATATTTACCTAATAATTGTTTTTTAGATGTTGTCAAAGGTCATAAGGTCTCATGGGTTTAGTCAAGTATATATTTTAGTAGGAATAGAGGAATTATGCTGAGACTTAAAGTGGGGAATGGCCGAAATGTAAGGATATGAAAAGATTACTGGATACCAGAGTTGAATGGGAAAAATTTAAATCTGATAACCGATAACAAATTTAGTAATGATGATAAAATGGCATCCTTGATTGTTAATGGTTGTTGGAATATTCAAGCTCCCCTTAGTTAATAAGGTTGATAATGAAATTTTGGATATGATTCAAAGAACAGGGTGGATTTAACAAATAGGAATGATAGAATGATTTAGAGTGGATCAAGATGTGGGGAATACAGAGTAAAGCAAGGGTATTGGAAGAATAAAAAAAGGGAACCGGTTTCAGTGCATGGCGCCCGCCATGCACTGAGTCCCCATCCATTTTTTATTATTATTATTATATATTTTAATATAATTATAATAATTAATATATTTAAAATATATTTATATAATACATTTAATATTTTAAATTTATTCTATTTTATTTATTTTTTATGGATATGGACTTCAGAATTTGGTACTGGGTTTAGATCTTTTGGATCAGTAAGGCAAGCAGAATCATCTTTTATCTTTTGCTTTCTAGACAGAATGATAATATTCCATAAAAAAACACGTTTGTTGATGTGCCTGCTGACTCTCATACTGGAGCTTACCCTGCAATACAAATTGGCAGCATGTTAATTCCATTTGACCATATGGTTACCCATGGGAGCAAATTTCATAGTTTCAGAAGAAGTGGAAGGTATTTGAAGATTCTATTGCTGTATGATTAATCACTGTAAGATTGTATCTCAAGTATTTTTTTTAATATCTGCTTCCAGAATGGAGAGGCTATAATTTTTTTAATTATTATAAAAATATTTAAAAATTCAATAATTCAAAAATAATAAATAAAATAAAATAGAATAAATTTAAAATATTAAATGTATTATATAAATATATTTTAAATATATTAATTATTATAATTATATTAATTATTAATAATATATTAAAATATATAATAATAATAAAAAAATGGATGGGGACTCCGTGCATGGCGGGCGCCATGCACTGAAACCGGTTCCTAAAAAAAGGGATTGTACTGTAAATATTAAGACGAGCCCTTTATATATGTTATCCTCAACTTTTTTGGAGCAGGCTGTGGAAAGCAAAGGTAATTCATAGAATTAACCACTTCATTATTTAGAGGTGTATGATAGACTTTGTCCCAACTAAAGCATCACTGGTTAGAAGGAAGTGGGCAAGTTCTCCTATTTACCCAATATGTGGTGAAGAGGAGGAAACATTGGAACATATATCTTTCTTGTGTCCATATATGGGTGAGAGGGGTCAGTTAGGTAGCCCAAGTATAATTGGTTTTAAAAAATGGTGTGTGGATATCTTCCTCAAGAATATCACTTGGACTAATGCTGATATTGCACTAATGATGAGGTTGTTATGGTTAATTTGGAAAGGTATGAATGATTTTATTTTTAACCATATTCAACCTCACCCAATTGCTATTGCTGAATGTGCTAGGAAAAGGATTAGCGGATTTTATTGTGTTGTGATGGCTAAAAAGGCCAAGCCAGATGTGCCAAATAATCAACGTTGTAAATCATGGTCTTCCCTGATGTGAATAGGGTGAAAGTCAATTGTCATGAGCGTTCAACTCAAGATCAGACGATGTTGCAATAGGAATTTTGTGTAGGAAATATTTGGATGTTTTCTTCTGGATCTTTGGAGAGAAGAAGAAATCGATTATACTTATCATTATATTATATATTAATTTAAAGAAAAGGGAATGGAGCAGCATATCACATTGATGTTTATACTTGAAAGGGGATATACCCAGTTGTAGGACTACACATATCGGGTTGAACTGGATTTTGCTCATATCAGAGTCCAGTCCTGAAGAAGGACTAGGTTGGCCTCTATGGTCCGATGACCAGTCCAACCTGAGCTAACCCAAGACCAAGACTGGGTTGGACTGATCCATCAGGTCATTGGACCGGTCCACCGGGTTGGATGAAGGTGGAAGCTTGAAAAAAAGGGTCTCAGGTCATATCTTAGGATGTCTAGATCGAGATTTTAGATGTATAAGTCACGACTTGAAATGTTTAAGTCACAACTTGAGATGTGTTAAGAGCACAAGTATAGATATCAGGGGGTTAAGGTTGCGACTTGGATAAGTGAGGTCGCGACTTGCGACCTATGACTTCTGGGTCGATCAAGCAAGGTTGGATCTAGTCCTGTCTAACTTCTCATTGGACCCATTTTTTAGGATCGGGTTTGGTCTCGGATAGGACCAAGACCGGGTTGGGTGGGCGAGTCACCAGGTTTATATGCAGCCCTATCCAGTTAGGTGGGTAAATGTATCAACATCCCCTCTAGCTTCTCTTATTGCGAATGAAGAAAGTGAGGCTCACAGGCTAAAGCAAATACTCCTATTTATCCTCCTACGGGGATTGGTTAGTTAGAATACATTCAAAATGGTATTGGCTTTGCGATGGATGGAGTCTGTCATTCTATTGTTGCTCTTCTTGCTGATGTTCTGATACACGGTTTTCTTGATCAGAAGTAATAAAAATGCATATTCTTTAGTCATAGCTCATAAATTGCTTTTGTTGAATTATATATTTATATGATTTATTTTTTACTTTCATTAAATTGTTTCCTTCGCCTTCCATGCTTGTTGGAGGTCAATTTTTCTTCTTTTTTTTCCTTTTGTCTCTTTTAATTTGGTGGTTAAAGTTGATAATCCAAAAGGACCATACTTTTAAGAAGCTCGAACCTCTTGTCCTTTTAGGTTAGCGACGAAAGTGACATACCCAACCGAACATAACGATTGGCGAAACATTACCTTTCCCGTTGACACTCCTCTCTTTGTGCTCTTTATCGTCCTTATTTTTTTCCACTTTGCAAATATTTTTTCTTAATTTTGACATTTTGATCTGTTATAGGTAAAAAATGGTTTTTGTTTTCAATTTTATATAATTTTTCAAATATAATATTTCAAATTAAAAATAAATTACCTTGATTTTTATGTTAAATCTTATTAAATCCTGAAATTGATATATAAGTTAATGATAAACAAAGTATTTCAAAATATATATGTGAAATCTAAAGTATTACCACATATCCTTAATATAAGAGTTAGTTGACTTTTTTAAGAGATTAATGAAGTTAATTAACTTATATATTTATCATTTTTTAAAATGATTTGCTTGGTTTATAAACCGATATATAATATAATGATATACATAACTGTTTCAAAATATATGTTATAATTAAGTATTTTATTTAAATTTTTTAACCGAGTAAAAAAATCAACTGATTCTTATATTAATGATGGGAGTTATTAGTTCAATTAACTTTCTTAATCTTTTCAGAAAAGTCTTGATACGTATCTTAAGGATCAAAGGTAGTAGTGTAAAATTAAAATAATTTTCTATGGTATTTAGAATCATTTTCATAACACTTGCTAGACAAATTTAAAACAAACAGCGCTTCATCACATTGATGATCCTTCCCTCTTTGCTAATAAATCCCTCCATTGAAAATTGTGTTGCTCCGATATACATGAATTTATTTTAAAAGCCACGTTCTTCAGGGCACAAGCGAGTAAAATGACCAAAATGCTCTTATTTAAACTTAAGCAAAATGTGTAAAAGAAGTAACTGTGTTTGGCAAAAAAAACAAGAAGTAACTGTGATTTACTTAAGCAATTTAGTGTGGATAAAGTATTTTTTTTATTAAAATTTTTGTATTGAGGATGTCAACCTTAAGTAACGTTAAAATTAAACCAGAACATATATTTTTATGTTTCTTGTGTGCGTGCGTGTGTGTGTGTGTGAATGTATTGGAAACGTGGTTGAGAAATTAATACTCATGAAGCATGTCAGAGATGGAAGATGAAAAATATTCTTTTCAGCTTGATGACCAAAAGCATTTATTAGACTCAATATCACAGGTAATGATAGGGGAGAAAAAAGATTATATTATATTCTCGCATGTTAATGAATTGAATCTTTATTGGAAATATTATATAATTCTATGATACACATAAATAAATGTTTTAAGTAAATTATTTATTTCTTTTATAAATACCCAAAACTAATTTTTTTTTAACTTATAAACTATTATATAATCACATGATACATATAAATAAATGTTTTTAAGTAATTTATTTAATCTCCCTAAAAATAGTCAAATAGATATTATATTAAATATCGAAGATAATAAATATTGGTTACTTTTCCTAAAATGAACTCTTTTATTTCCACTACCTTTAATGGAAACGCGCATTTTAGTATATGTGCATTTGACAATCCATGTCATGGGGGCTTTAAAATTAAAAAATAAATTAGAATGCACTATATTAGCACTAACATAAATCGATTTCTGGAAGCCTATACTCTATCCTATTTAATCAAGTGTAATTAACAAATCAATCCAAAAGTATTAAGTGTGTTCTTCACTATCTAATTAAACCATAAACCTCTTGTGTATATATTTTGAAAATATGAAGTGAATGAATGAATTTAAATTCTATGAGATGAATGCCCTAAATGATTAAATCCACTAATTTTTCTTGTCCACTTATAGAATTGAGTTCCTCATTTAACTAAATACAAAAACTAGCAAGACACTTTGCATATCATCAACACCTATAACTTTTCAATATCTTCTACAAACCTAGAATTAATTAATAAGTAATTAAAAATATCTCAGTGTTTTGCTCATGCCAAATTTATATTAGATCATCTATACCTCTAATTAATTCCTATAAATCCAGAGAACTAATTGATTTCAAAAGAATAAGGAAAAACACCAGTTGAATGACAAAAGGAAGAAACATAGTTCGATCAAATTTCAAGAATACAAATCTGATATAAGTTTCATATTTCAAAATGCACTAGAAACCTATATATAATCTCCAACTATACACATAAATCACAATTTGTATACACATTAAGAATTGAAATCTAAACATATGATGAGCGAAAAATGAAATTACTTAGAACTCCCTTGATTATTAGTTGAAGTCTATAGTTAGGTTAATCATCACCATCGCACATAAGGATTTAGCCTCTCATGGTCGGATGAATAGCTTCACCGAGGGATATACACTTCTCAATGGGGAGATTTATAAGCAATTTTATCCACACACAAAAAAACTTATCACATGTAAGCTATTAAATTAATTTTTGCCAAACAAAAAGAAAGGGGATTAAGAGTAGGATGTGAAATTAAAAAAATTTACTGGCCGCGACTGTTGACCAATAAAGTTGACAAAATTTTGGTAGGTATATAACAATTTGTACTTCTCTGTGGACTCCTAACGCGCACAGATTATGTACCATAGTTTTGCATCCAAAGTATTTCAAAAAATACAAAACAAATTTGCCTTCCCCCTTTTGTCCACACAGAAACCTAATCCTCTAATGAAAAATAAAACTAATATCACATAATTTCTTAATATAAGAGTTGATTGACTATTTTAGAGATAGTAAGAAAGATAATTAACTTGCATATTTATCATTTTTTTCGTTAAACTAATTTGTCTGACTTATAAGCTATTATATAATATAATGATACATAATCATTTTTAGAATGTTTATAACCTAAAATAGTTGATTTCACTTCTTTTAATTTTTTAAAATAGTCAATTAATTCTTATATTAAAGACTTGAGGTAATATAAAAATTATTTGATTTTTTATAGTTGTGAAGGTGTCTCCAAGCTATATTGGGCTTAAGAATAATTTCTTTTGAAACTTAGATTATACGGATTTTCGTCTCTTGCAACAATTACATTTCGTCGGAATAATTCTTAAGGGAATGATGTAGCTTAAGGGAATGATATGGTAATAATTCTTAAGGGAATGATGTAGCTTACCATATCAACCAAGAGCTTGTTGGTATGTAATAATTCTCTATATTTATCTAAATTTTGTAAAAGCTTAGGTTAAGTTTTAAAATTATTGTTCCGTTGTAAAAAAATTATCAATATTTTCAAAGGGGTTATTAATTTTTACAATTAAAAATTTTGCTTAAAATTATATTTTAAAAAGTTCATAACTATTTTTCAAAAAAAAAATCTATTGTTTTCTTAAATTTGAGTTCTTTGACCTAATTTTGCCAGCATAACTCCAATTAATAGTTGGAGGTGCCTTGTCTTAATGTGTGGGTTAATGTAATAAACGAACAAGAAATGAAATTATTTGATGTTGTTAATTAAGGGTTACTTGCAAGAAATCTCTTCTTGACAACAAATTCTTAATTTCACAATAACAAGTTATATCCTTAATCTTTTGGACAACAACAATTATGTCCATTAAAAAATAAAAAACTTTTTCTATTCAATCATTATATCTCACAAGAAGCAGACGTATGTGTATTTCCATCAGCAAAGGTTTAGTGCATGTTTGGGAAACCTTTCCTCTAATAATGTAAGCAAGTCAAGATAAAAAATATATTGAAATTCGTAAAAAACATCTCAAAATTCGTAAAAAAATCTTGAAATCCGTAAATTATTCTCAGAATCCGTAGGCTCTTTTCTCCCAACGAATTCCCAAACACACACTATATATATAGATGATTTATATAAAAAGGGTAAATTTATGATAGTTAGATTTCCCCCTATGATAGATATGGAAAATAACTTGAGGGAAATTGATTAAAAATTTTTGAAGAATTGAATAAATTGGGGGAAATGATGCAATAAAAAAATAACAAATCAAAATAATCAATGGCATGCTATGAAAAGTAAATGAAAGATTTTTTTTAAAAAAAAAAGAGGGGTAAAACAAATGCTCAAAAATAAGAAAAGCCAATATTTTTTACATGCATGGAAAGTCAAATCGAAAGCACCTATTTAGGATTATCAAAAAGCCAGATATTTGGCCCTTTCCATAAGGGGCCTGGCTATCTATCTTTGTTAACCCAAACTACAAAAAAGAAATGATTGAGGTGTAGTTTTAAGTTTTCAGACCATTCGACACAAATTAAATTGTAAAAAGTGTAAAATTATATATATATATATATATATATTATTTTTTTGAAAATGCTGCAATTTTGTCAATTTTTCATTTTTTTTATGCAAGACTCATTTGTTCTCCTTTCAATTTAATAAAGGACATATGAGTCAATTTAATTGAGTTGCTAAACTTACACATTTTTAAAAGATTGTGTCTATTTTACACCTTTTAACATTTAATTGTCTCACCTATGATGAAAAATTTCATGGCTAAAATTGCACTTTAACCAATAAATAAATGTTAGATTCGTATATTTGCATAAAATTGTGAAAATTTTATTATACGTGACTCATAGTTATTTATACATATATAGTGGTTGTTTTAATACACTTTGTATTATATCACATAAGTGTATAATTGTAAATTTATATATAGTTATTTATTTATATATAAGTGTATAATTGTAAATTTATTATATCACATAAGTGTATAATTGTTTTAATTGTATTATATCACATAAGTGTATAAGTGTATAATTGTAAATTTGTATATAATTGTAAAAATTTGTATTTAATACACTTTATATATAGTTATTTATACACTATATAAGTGTATAATGGTAAATTTATCAATACTTCCTCTCCATTCCTCATTTAAACCAAACAAAAAATTTATTTCTTCCCCTTCCCTTCAACATAACTAAACCCAAAAGTATTAAACCCTTCCATTCTTTACCCTCCGCTCGCCCTTCCATTCTCTTTCCCACCGTCAAACAAAACATATTTGATTTCGGGTTCCAAGGTTCAACGAATCAAGCGTCTGCGCTGCGGTTCCTACTTAAATCTGGCGGTTTTCCGCTCATCTACTTTGTCCACGTGTCCTCTTCGTCTCAAACTCATTCTTTCTACTTATAAATTCAATGCCTTCCTTTCTCTGTTTCTACATCCCTACCTCGCTTCGCTGTTCTTGATTGCTCCGCCTCCCATTCCAATATCTCTTTCAATCTTCACTTGTTAGTTTTGACAAACTCAGTTTCTTAAATACCCACTACTAAACTGTCATCAAGAGCCCCAGTTTATTATTGTTAGATCCCTTTTGTCTCTCACTCTGTTACAATGCAGTGCTGTATCATGGCGAGGCTGAAGACCCAACCTTTATGGTTCGGTGTGCTTTTCGTTCTGGGTTTATTCACCCTCCTGAAAATTTTCCTAGCTTTTCTCAGATGGGTCTATGTCAATTTCCTCAGAGCCCCCAAAAATCTTAAGAAATACGGATCTTGGGCGCTCATTACGGGACCCACAGACGGTATTGGCAAGGGCTATTCTTTTCAGCTGGCTCGTGCTGGGCTTAATCTGGTTTTGGTGGGTCGTAATCCGGATAAGCTGAAGGATGTTTCCGATTCGATTCTAGGCAAGTACGGGAAAATCCAGATTAAGACGGTGGTCGTTGATTTCGCCGGAGATCTTTCCGAGGGTATGGTCAAGATTCGT
>JANTPZ010002778.1:0-16317 GCA_025593235.1 Vachellia pachyceras
TCCCTTTCAGGTTCCTGAGTATAAAAAATTTCCACTGGGTGGAGCCTCCCAGGAACTTTCATAAGAGGTGCACCATTAAAATAGCCCTGAAACTTTTCGGCCTCAAGAGTTGCACTCATAACAACTAACTTCAGGTCAGGTCTATTTTTAAGCACTTCCTTAAGAAGACCAAATAGTACATCTGTAGCCAATGTCCTTTCATGCGCCTCATCAAGTATAATTACTTTGTATCGCTCCAAAAGTGGATCTGTCATTGCTTCTCTTAGAAGCATACCATCTGTGAGATACCTATTATGGAAAAAGAAAAGATGATTTCAGACAATGCTCAAAATGTGAACCAAAAAGTGGGGAAACTATATTAAGGACTGAGCCAATTACAGGAAATATTTTAATAGAACAACACGTACTTCAAAACTGTCCTGGCACTACTGCAATCCTCAAATCTGATGCTATAACCAACCTCTTCCCCAATATTTATGTCCATCTCTTCTGCCACACGTCTGGAAACAGACATTGCAGCCACTCTACGAGGCTGAGTGCATCCAATCATCATCTTCCTGCGTTTATCAGGGGTTTCTAAATCTACAGCTTCCAGAACAAACTGAGGGATCTGTAATCCAAAAGGAAACAAAGTAAACAAACACATCAATAATTGGAGACATGAACAAAAAATCAACAATAGAAGTTCATGCAACTAGAACCCCAAAGCATATCAAGGGCAGTAAAATGCATTGTTACTGGTAGGGTATGCCAGATACTAAGAAGTCCAATAAATGACAGTTCACCCAAAACCTTAGTCATTAAAATCCTAACATCCTCAAAAGGAACTGGCCAAAATGAAGAGAAAGCAAAGACCAAAAGAAATGTAAGAATCCTAACGCATGGAGTGAATTAAGAATTGCCATTGTACTAACAATGAACCAGTTCCAGCTTTCACTGATATCTTGGCCCAATATTCACTAGTTCCAGCCCCTTTCTTCCTATGTGGTTGAGCAAGACTCACAACTCCAAAAACAGAAAAAGAGAAGAAATGACATTGGAACTGATCCACTCAAACTTGATTCCAGAAAACAGGGGCAACTGAACTGATCTCCATTAATCATTGTTGCCACAACCTAGATTGATTGCCAGAAACATATAAATAATACACCAGAAATATTGTTTGAATCAACAAACTAACCTGGGTAGTTTTGCCACTGCCAGTCTCCCCAACCAATATCAGTGTCTGATTAGCCTTCAAAGCCTGAAAAAACTCCTCCTTCTGTTGCCATACAGGCAAGGTCTTTCTCTTTTCCAAAATTTCATGATACCTTGGTGTGTAAGGTTTCCCTGACCACCTGTTGATTAGACTGTTACCAATGGTGTTGTTGGCATTGATGGCCCCACCATTTACTTTGGCCATTTTAACCGTAGTGTCATCTACCACGTCAAACAGACTGACCTTCCTCTTTCTCTCCGTACCCATCAAAACCCTAATCCTGCAATGCAGTACCAGAAAGCCAAAACTAGTGAAGAAATAAGCTTTCAAAAAAAATCAAAGATCCAACTAAATAACTCTTCAAGACCTAGATCCACATGACCAAATCCATCGAACAAGTAAACCCACCACAGAGGTTAGGGCAAAGTTGTTGCATGCAACTATAATGAGAAGGAGGATAAGGTTCCAAATTTACTAACGAGCCCTTTTATATTATTAAACATAATTATTATATTATTCAATGTGATTAATTAAACTCTCATGATATATTACCACAGACAGAGCTTCAGTTCAGCCAGGGCCATAGGTAGTGATCATTCTCAGCAAAATAAGATTTATCAAGTGCTATTATGCGTAATCATTAACCTTTTAAAGGAAGAAATGAAATATGCTGAAATTAAATAACACCATGTATTACCACAAAGGCAGAGACTTAAGCCAGGACCAATAGTAACAGCAACTGCAGAGAGATCCTTCTCAATAAAATAAGATTTTATCAAGGGCTTCTTGAACAACCTAAAATAAAGTAATCTCCAGAATTAATTCGGACTTAAAGTAACTTAATGATTACTTTTCATGCTACCAATACTACATTTGAGGAACTTCCACAAGACCAAAAAAAAAACAAAGAAAGTTAGAGTGATAAAAGCCTCAAGTTTTATCTGCTGCACATTCCCATCTGTCTCTGTTTCTTCAATATTCTGTTAGCTCTCATTACACAACGTATTAACTACGCTACGTGTTTGACAGACTCAAATACAAGGACTCATATCATTATACAATGCATTCTGTTATCATCATACAAAGAATTTAGAATCTGGAGGGGACGCAATTCTAGACACATGTTCAGCCATGATAGTTTGATGGAAAGTTGAAGCGCAAATCAATTTCGGTATCAAAATCCTACAGTTTACAGAATATTAATTTCAAAATCAAATATTAGAGGCAATTTTCAAACAGATTTGTCATAACCATGCAGTCCAAACTTAATCGACGCATAAAAATCAGTCCAAAAACCATCTCCTTATGACCTGTGGCATCTTTGCTAAATGTTTTCTTTTTTTCGTAATCAGGATAAAACACTTATTTCTCGACTATTAAGGTTAGTAAAACAGGATGAACTGGAACATTATTTATATATTGGAATGTCACTCTAAATTCTGCAAACAACTAACAGACAGACCAGATTTCAGATTTCAGATTTCACAATGAAACGCGGCTGCTGTTTCAACATCTCCAAGAATCCAGAGAGAGAAGAAGCTTTACACAATCAAAAGTAAAAAACAAACCTTGATAAGCTACAGCAACGAAGGTTGAATACGACGGAGCGGTGGGCAGAGCCCGGCGTGGGGTGTAAGAGCAGCACCGACGCCAACGACGGAGAGAGCTGGAGTCGGCGATGACTGCAGGGTTGGAAGGCGATTGTATTGGGGCTTAGGGATTTTATGCTCGGGAGGCCGAATATGAACTCATTTCAATTTTCAACTCAACTCGAATTAAAAAAAAAAAGGAAATAGTATCAAACTATGTCGTTTGGGCATTTTATGTTATATGGGACCCTAATTATTTATTAAAAAAAATCTACTCTAATATCTAATGTTAGAAGATACTAGCTCCTTCGCCTCAGTAAAATACTAAAAGAGGGTTGAATTTCGTTTTGAAATATCATATTTTAATTTATTTTATATGCTGCCATTTATTATATTTTAAATTAATTTATCTAACTCATAAAATAATATATTATAATCAAATGTTATGTGGGAGAATTTTAATAAAATCTTTTATAAAAAATTAATGAAATCATGTCACTTTTATAATTATTCAAATTAACTTATTTATTTTTTCTCTAATCTACTCATATTAATTAAATAGCTCTTTTATCATTTCTATAAAAATAAATATCGTTATTCATGTCTCAAAAGCCATACTCATGTAATCCTAAATATAAAAGCAATTTAAGGGGTTAGCTCTGATTCCTTAATCTATTTTCCCCACTAATATTTAGAGAGTGCAGAGAAAGTATTGTTGGATAAAACCCGGGAGAAATGAAAAGGAAGATTGTTAAATGGAGAATATGGTTAAATGTTTAAGAATAATCAAATCCCATCGGAAGTGATTCTCTTAAATACGTTTTTGTATTCATATAAACTTAAATTTGAGATTTCATGTTTAGAAAGCCAAATCTACTTTCAAACCTCTAGGTTAAATGGAGAAACTTTCATGGCAGCGTGATTGCAATTCTTGAAACATAAATGCATCTTTTTGTCACTTTTGCTAAATGCATCGTCAGGAGGTGAAATTTCGATCGATGGTGATTTTATCAAAATTATTATGACTGCTAAACGTGATTATTTTTTATTTCCACCTTCTAAAATGGTTCATGAGAAATTAGAGCTTTAAGCAGTTTTAATAATTTTTTGCCTATTCCAAACACGCTTAATAACTTCAACAAGAGTGCGAGTTTTAGCTTACTCTTCTAATTCTATTTATATATCACATTTAGTGTCTGTTTGGGAACACCGTTTCACAAACGGTACACACAAATCGAGATAAAACCATTTCGAAATCTGTAAAAACCATATTGAAATCTGTAAAAACTATATTGAAATCCATAAAAACCATCTGGAAATCTGTAAAATACCTCAGAATCTGTAAACTCCTTTCTCCCAACAAAATTCCCAAACATACCCTTGACATGATCTATCAAAATGAAAAAAAAAAACAACTTTAAATCTTACAAACACTGTTTTAAAATTTAAGAACTTTTAAACTGTACCATTATATAATATATACTCTACCTCAAAAATAAAAAGTTTACATAACATCAACCCATTGATCTTAATGCCCAGCCTACTTCCATATCAGAAGGTTTTGAAGTTTAAACTCTAAATTTTATTGATGAAACTCCTGCCTCTTAAGCGAGATGATTATTGATGTCCATGTACGCCTTCCGCTGTATAACGTGCATGTTTTAGAAACCTTTTTCCAACTGTGCACGTAAGTGAAGGCAAAAAGTATCTCAGAACCCGTAAAAAGCATGTTGAATTCTGTAAAAAACATCTCGAAATCTGTAAAATCATCTCGTAATCCATAAACTCATTTCTCCTAACAAATTCCCAAACACATACAATATAAGTTGTTTCATCTATTAACTAATTTATTAAAATCAAGAAGTAAGTAAAAGTTAACCCACTAAATTCATCGTAAATTAAAAAAAAAATCAATCCTACACATATTAAATAAGGTTTTAAAGAAAGGGAATGAACAGGTCATATTTAGACATTTATTGTAAGGATAAATTGACGAAGAAGCGTTATGGTTGCTCTCCCACTACATGGATAAATTGACATTAATTATTTATATCTTTCATATGTGGCTCTTTTTCTACACTACTCTAAAAGGTAATTTTTATGTCCTATTTTTAACCCAATAGACGCCCTTTTTCGGGAGTGTATATGTGAGGGGAGTATAAAGTTAGGGGAGTATAAAGTTAGGGCTTACGGCGCCCTATATGGTGAGAGGCGCCGTAGGATAGACCTACGGCGCCCTACATTTGTATATAGGGCGCCGTAGGCTACAGCGCCCTATATACAAATGTAGGGCGTCGTAGGGTAGTATATACGTGCTGAACACGGTCGCATTCTAAGTAACATTTTTCTTTCTAGAAATTCAGCAATTCACACGAAAAAATGAATGGAGACAATTCGGTCATTAAACAGGTTAACAGGCTTCTTTTCCTGGGAAGGTGTTCATGGAATTACATCGCTACCAAATACACATTTTAATTAAAGGCCAATGAACTTACCCGACTCTCAAGAAGTTTCTTGACACTATCTGCACATCCCTTGCTCATCATACCCTAGCTCACGGTCTCAAGATATGTACGGGGAATAACTAGATAGATAAACTTCCAGAAACAATGCACAGCTCATACCTCAACATTAAGAACAACAACTTCAGGTAAGAGGGACGGAAGTTCACCAGCCCGTCGGGAGTTGTCATCACCAGAAGCAGCAGAGGCGGAAATGAGTCGAAAACGAGTTGTCATCACCAGAAGCGCTATCTCCATCCTTGTCACCGCCGCCACCGTCATCGTTGTCGTCGTCTAGATCGTCCTCGGTGTCTATGTCGTCGTCATCGCCACCTTCGCTCTCGTCCCCTTCTTCACCAATATCCTCGGTGAATGCCTCGACGGCCAAGGCACTGAGTGCTCCCAGCATTGCCCACCTTCCATGAATCAACTCACACTCGCGGAACCTCTGCAACCCGAACACCTCCGTGTACGGCTGGAATGGAGTTGGTTTAACCTCTGTGGCCTCCACTCTTGTTCCGATTATTTCTCTGGCCACGTTCTTAGCCAGATTCTGGTCCAACGAGTCCAAATCGAACTGCAAATACTCAGCGGGTTTGCCGAGTCCAAATGGATCAAAGCCACGGTCTCCCACCATGGTTCCGTCGAGCCATTCCGGTGGTTTGGCACCGGGGAACCACACGAGGTGGCCTCCTGATGGTTTGGTGTTGAACGAGGCTTTTTTGGGGGGCGGAGGGGGCGGGGTAGCCTTCTTCTTGGTGCCAAACTTGAGCAGGGCGTGGAATCTGCCGAGCACAGCAATCGCAAAAAGAATGAGAGGAGCAGAGCACGGGAGGAGGGGACCGAGGGTTTTGAAAATTATAGGGCACTGGGCACCCTATCTCCCTTGTAGGGCTTCAAAAGGGAGACTTTTAGCGCCCTATATCCCATATAGGGTGTCAAAAGGGAGTTCAAAATTTCAAAAATGCCACCGTCTCATTTTTTACTCCCTTTTTAAGAAAAAATGACGCGAATTTGAGTAGTAAAAAATATACTCTGTAGTAGTGCTAGTAAGAAGAAAGAACGTTCTGGAGATTGGAATGATGGCTCCAGTTCAAATTTAGGGGAATTTAGTCAATCATGTTCTTTTAGTAGAAAACATATTGCTGAAACGAAGATTCCAAGTTTCCCAAGTATGGAATAAGAGTTAGATCTAGTAAAAGTGGCTAATCACCCATGATGTCATTAATGTTTGAATTCACACATAGAGAGATATACACATTTAATGTCGAAAGATATCGTCAACGGGAATGTCTCCCGAATGATTTTTGTGTTTAGAAAAAAAAAGTATCATTGTACTTGAAGTTCATTCATTTCAAGAACCATAGGTTACCATGTAAATGTGACTAATTAACAATTTTCTTAAACTTTCTTGCTCCACTACGTAGCATTTTACCCGACTTCTTGCCGATGAAAACCTTCTGTGAGTAGCCCCTGATGTTAGAAGCACAAATGAGAAAAACCCTTTAAATTTATAAACTTGATCTACTTCAGTTGTAAAGGTTCATAACATTTGAACATTTCTTAAAAATTAAGATATATTTAATTATCTCTAATTATATGAAACTTTCATGCCTTGGCAAAAAGAAAAAAAGAAACTTTCATGCCATCACACACACACATCTCCGAGTTACGCTATTCCCAATTAACCCTTCTACATGTAAAATTGAAAGATCTAATCTTTCTACACAGAGAAGCGAAAATTAATGGAGGACTCTCATCAATTTTCTGAGCTATAATTTATGGTTCTCTGAAAATTATTAAAAGAAAATAAAGATGGAAGCCACTGCATGAACCTCCTAGAGACCTTAGCAATGCAAAAGGAAACATGTGTTCTCGAAAAAAGAACAAAATCACAAAGACATACATGCATGTGGGGCAAAAAACTAAATGTGAAACATGTTAAACTTAAGCTTACGAACTTTCTTGAGTTTATTCCAAAGCGAAAACATGAATTTAGCTTTCGTAGGAAGTGACTTTGATGCATAGTCTTGTTCTTGATGGTGATGATAATGATAATGATAATGATGAGGTTCATGTTCATTATTGATCTGATGATCTTCAGATTTGGTGGATGGAAGTGCTTGACGACGATGATGAGTTTTTGGCTTCCCGGCCAGGCTGCGATTCCCATGCAAATGGAATTTGAGAACACTTTGATCTGAACGAAGTTGAGCATCTGGATTTGCTTCTCGTCATGATCTTATTCAAAAACTTCTTGTTCCCTTCTGATTTTGGCTTTGATGGCTCATCTCCTTTTTTTGTTTCCCATGCTGACGCTTTAATAAGGTTAAGATTAGGGTTTGTATATGTGTTTCGAGAATCCACAAAATTGGAACATATATATAACAGTACGGTTACAAGATATGGGTCGATTTAATTCAATCTTGATTCTTAGATCTCCTAAAGATTATGATATGTGTGTGTATATAAATTTATATTATATTCCTAATTAATAGCTGTCCATTGTTAGATATGAGAGAAATACTTGCATGCTCCATAACTGCAATGTTTGTTTTTCATTAGAAAAAGTATGGATTGCGTAACAACACGAGAGTATACAAGTATTTATGGGTTATGGATAGGGATAAATAATAATGGGTCATAGAAAGATAGAAATAATTAAGAAAAATTTATAGAATATAAATCTACAAAAATGATAATTAATTAGAATATTTTCATTAGCGGGAACATTGATGACATGACACTTAAAAAGTATGCAAGTTGTTTTCTAGATCTAATAAATCCTAATTTCTAAATTTTATAATGGGAAATTTGCAATCAAGTCCCAAATAAAAGAATTAACGAATAAAATATCTTAAAAATTCACAAAATTACCATAAGGTCCCAGGAGTAGCTGCTGAGGTTGTCATTAACAACCTTACCAGCCTTCATTAACAACCTCAACAGTTACTCCTGGGACATTATGGTAATTGTTATGAATCTTTAAGACCTTTCGTTCATTAATTCTCCTATTTGGGACTTGATTGTAAATTTCTCTTTTATATTCTCATAGCACATGCTGATATGTGTTTCAAATCTTGAAATTCAAATTTACTAAAATATATCAATACTATTTATAATTAAAATAAATATATAAATATAAAATCACTTGAACGTGTATAATAACTAGTATTCTTCATAACATATATAATTAACTTCATTTTACTTCTTTTCAATTCTTCGTAAATATCTAAGTTTTTTTAAATGACATATTTTTGAGTGGGTTTCAAGGGATAAACAATAGTTTAGCTGAGAATTAACAGCTTGCTAAAATTAAAGGATGAAAATCTTATCCGCGCTGCATCTTTATATGAGATGGTGTAAGTTTTTCATTTTTTTTATTTAATGCTTTATTTTATATGCTAAAATAGATCTTATTACGGTGGTTCCCAAAATTAAGTGAGGCTAATTAAAGTATATATTTAGTCTTTTAAGTTTACATCAAATTTTAATTTAGTCTCTTAAGTTTAAAAAGTGCATTTTTAGTCCTTTAATATTAACACTGTTAGTTTTACATAATGTAAAATGTTAATTCAATCACCATTCTACAAATAAATGATGTTAAAATATACTTAAATATTGGTTATTTAACATATTTATTTTTATATTTTAAAATTTACCATATTTTATCATTATTTAATAGCAGAATCACTATTTAAATTTGTTGAATCACTCATTTTCCGTTAAGTAAAACTAACGACTTTAAGAATAAATGATTAAAAGTGTACTTTTTAAATTTAAAATGAAATTTGCCTTAAATTTAAAGAACCAAACATATACTTTAATCCAAAAAGTAATTAATAAGTGTTATAAAAAAAGTAATATAATGATTAGTAAGGTGAATGTTGATTAAATAGTTCATTATGGGTTGGTTTATACAAGTAGTATGTAATTGAGAAAATCCAATGTTTCAATCATATATATTAAACTCCAGTAAAAAACCGTATACGTTAAACAGGATGAAGTATTTTAAACCTAAATGTGACTACATAATTCAAATAGCGGGTATAAAATCATAATTTGATGGTGTAGGGAAAAATAGAATGCCATTTGGTTGGATTACATGTAATCATGATGAATTCTATTTATTTAATTGTTTGGTGCTAATAAAGTAATTCTAATTACAACAAATTACATCAAATCAAGTATTCTTCTTTATATATATATACTTTGATTATATAATCTGAATTACAACTTATATGAATTAATATATGGATACTGGTACCTTTCATGAATTAACATTTAGACATTTATACCATTTTTTAATATTATAGAGTTAAAAAGATTATTTCACATTTTTAATTTTTTGAAATAAAAAATAAATTTAATTTCATGATTAATTGGTCACATACCAAATTCCCAACTATTGCCTATCATTACATTTTCATGAACCAAACATGCAATAAAGAATGTTGGCATTTGTCAATAGACAAGAGTGCCACCTGTCACATTTAAAAGCATACCAACTTCATTTTTTGTGTGTATATTTACCTAAACACTATGTATCCAACAATTATATCTCATTTTTTGTAATTCATAAAATTAGAAAATTTTCTATGTAAACATGTTTTGGGACAAAACAATTATACACATGTTGAGATACAAAACAAACTTCTTTCCCTCTAACTACTAGTGCCAATGTAAAACCGTAACCAGTTTCTTCTTATAAACTGAAAGTTTATTAATGTTTTGGGACAAATCATTACCAAAAAAGGCAATTGGCCTTCAATGTTGCCATGAGTGAGTTTCTTTGAGACGTTAAACGGCATGTAAATGCATGCTCCCAAAGAAAGAGAGTGAGAGTGTTCAATATCCTACTAGTCTCAAGGCGGCTTTTAGTCATTGAAGATTTCTAGGTTTTGGTCATTTTGTGTCTAGCTTCTAGGATATGGTTTCAACTTTTATCATTTTGTGTCTAACTTGTTCAAAGTATGAAAATATTAGAAACTCACATCAATATGAATGTGTAGAACAAGAAGAATGAATATATAGAATCGAGGGAAGGACGTTACGGTGTAATTACACGAGTGAAGCCCAGGTTGATGACGTAAGAGAGGAATTGAGCTCCGGTGATGAGGACACTACTGAAGCTAACGATGGCTCATCTGACTTGGATGGGAGAGGCTTCAGAGATATAGAGAGGAGCAGTCATGGAGGCAGTTCCGACGCCGAGGCTGAAAACTAATCTACCGGCAAGGAGGGTTGTCGAGTTTGGAGTTGCACCCACAATGACTGAACAAAAGAAGAAGAGAAAAGATGTTATCTTTATGGCCTTCTTCCTCCCAAAACGATCATTGAAATTAGAAAAAATCATTCAAGTCCTAGAAAGCATCTATATGCAGCACAAAGAGAAATCCTACAAAAGCCCAGGTAGTAAGGTCTCCGTAATAAGGTAAAAAGATTTCTCACTCTTTTCCTAGCCACTTCTTCTAATTCCACATCTTCTTGAGAACTAGACAGATATAAAGATGAAAGTATCTAGCATTCAAGCTGAAAACCTCCATGGCCAGTCATACGCATTCCTTAAGTCATGGGAGCTGAGTAGCTAAGTAACCATGATTATAGCATAAATGCAGTTTAAAAAATTTCACAAAGAAGTTGCGCCCCCCATCTTTCCCTGTTGGCCCTCCCTCCTTCTCCACCATTGTCACCATTCTCACCTTCACCGTGACCACTACCTAGAGAAATGAATCCACCAAATCACATTGTCTTGTGGAAAAGATGAAAACGAGAAAGAGGAGAAAGAAAGGAAAAGAGGAAGGATGAAACAGAAGAGATGACGCGGTTGTGAGGGGGAGAGAAAAAATAGACTTTAAGGGGTCTACGGATGGAAAGTAATGATCGTTTGGATGGGTTAACGGTTTTATTATTTTTGTACCACTTTTATTATTTTATATGTATTTTTGCATCTTTCAAAACTTTACAGTGACTGACGCTCATGGCATGAACCTTAATTGTTAGAATTACATATTTACCCTTTTATTAAATGTTTTTACTGTATAGGTGGAATCACTAATTATAAGTTCTCTAAATGTACTCATATGCTACTTATTATAAAAGTTGAATAATTAACTTGTTTATGTTAAAAAAATTAATTAATTATTTTCCATGAATATATAATGACTTCTTTAAAATACATTTTTTTAATTATGCGCATTGCAACTATTCTTCAATAAAAACTTGTTGCTATATGCAATTAATATATGCATGGGAATAAGTTATCTTATATTCAATTTGTTAAGATAGAACTTCATCAAACTCACATGTTAAGATAGAACTATTAAAATAAAAGTCAAAAGTCAACTTCATTCAACAGCAATGAAAATAGTGACATTTATTGAAATTCATTGAATCTTGGTTTTGAATTTTGATAGACTCTGCTTTGTTTACTATGGAGAAAAGCTAGCGATCATGCCCCTTATTCCCCAATCAAGCACGTGTCCCTCTATGTCCAATAGCTCTCCTTTAATTTCTAGGTTTCTTTCTTCATCCTTTGTTAATTACCCATTAATAAACCTTAATATACATTTTTCTCTTGTATTTAGTCTTTTAAATTTATGTTGTATTTCAATCTATTTCATTAACTTCACAAATTGTATTTTTAGTAGTATAATATAAAACTAATAAAAATACCGTCTAATATATTAACAACTCATCTTTCAAAATATAAAGTATTATATTAAATGACTAGCTAAATTTTAAAGAATGGGTTGTCAACATTTAATTACAAATTTAAATTTGTTATATCAGCATTTTTAGATATTTAATTAATGGTATTAATATTATGAGACAAAAATACACTTTATAAATTTAAAAGCCAAAATTAAAATTAGATGAAAACTTGTAGGACTAAACATATATTTTAATCAATACTTAAATAGATAAATTCTAAATATAGTATTGAAATAGTCAAAATCCATAACATTTCTTCTTAATCATCAAGCTAATTGATTGGGATTGATTTTTCCCATAAAATTTGCCGCCTTAGTTATAATTAGGTTCAAATCCTCCCAAGTGAACCCAAAAAAAAACAGAATAATGATAGCTACAAAGCCTAAACTTAAAATGGGATAAGACTTGGATTGACAAATTTCATATTTCATTTTTTTAAGATACATTTAACAAATTTCGAGTTTTCTATATATCCAAAGTTCTTCACATAAACGACACCATGAAGCAATACTATGGAAGAAGCAAAGACTCTAAACTAAAACCAGCCTACAAGTTTTCTTTTTTCTTTCTCTCTTTTACGATTCTTCAACATGCTTAATAATTTGTTTCTTTATAGCAGAAAGGTCTTTTTCACTGAATAAAAGAGAACTCCATGAATTTCAGTGCATATTATTACTAGCTCATCCTTAAATAATTTACGTAAATTAAGAAAATTAGTTATTTACACGTTAAGGGTGTGGGCTGTTTCCTAATTGCGTTCTCCAGTGAGAATGGGTAATCCTAAATTTGTTACATTGAAATTACTCATTGATGCAAACTCTGCCTTAACATTTATGGTATATATAGTTTTTAAACAACATGGTGATGAGAATGGGAAATAAAATGTACTTGGATTATTATATTCAAGATCAAATTCAATCTTCAACTAGCTTCTATAAGGTAGTAATATTCATTTCAAATGATATCATTAAGATTTTTTGAATAGGTGTATAAAACGTTTTGTAACATTTTAGATAGGAACAATATCCATACATATAATAGGAATATGTAAGATATTCATGACAGAAATCTTCTTTAATTTTTGAGAGGAGAGTATATCTCATACAAGCTAAACCGTGAGTTCAAATTTTACTGTCAATATAAGGATTTTGTTAAGGAACAATCTGTAAGTACCGCTATGAATGCTTTTAAAGTTTAAATTCATGCTTTGATTTTGGAGAGTATTGAGAACTAATTCACGGAAATTTTTTATTAAATAAATAAATAATCTTTTTTATAATACATGAAAGATAAACTTTTTTTTAACAAAATCTTCTCCTTAAAAAAAGTTAGCAATTGAATCTTCAAGTCGTTGAATAAAGGGAGATATAGCCCCTAGCTATATCAACGTTTTTCTGGCCAACAACAATATTAAATCATTCCAAGAAGCAAAGTCAAATTAAGTGCCTAACCTTTTGCCTCCAAAAACTCCATGCATGGCTCAAGAATTACGCATGCATCAATTTATATATAAACACATGCACAAGAGAGAAGCTCTAAAAGAAAAGCTGTGTAACACAACTCATGGAGTTTGATGAGAACGAGAATCAGAAGAAGATTAATAATATTCTCTCAAGGAACAACTCTGTGGGATTCTCATACTTTCGATGCAACGAAGGATCGGTCCCATTCGAATGGGCAAAGCAACCTGGAATCCCAAAACATCCTCAGCAGGAACACATTCCTCCACTCACACCACCACCTGCGATTCTCAGCTCCAACCTTCCTAAGCCTTCCATGTCTGATCATCCACACTTCTCCAAGCCTTCTTCTTCTTCTTCTTCAAGATGGTCCACCAAGTTTCTATTTTGGAAGAGAAAAGCGTTCGTACTCAGGAAACAGACTCGTTCAAGTAAGAAATTCAGAGAACAAGGCTCATCGCAAGAATGTGACGATAGTGTTGATGTATTTGCAGGAGTAGACACGTGCTTGGGTGATCGTGAATCTATGGCTATGTCTTCTTTGCCGCTTGATTCGAGTTTTTCTTCGTTTTCTTCTTCTGCTTCTTTGAGTCGCTCACAGAGTCCAATCAGAGGAATCTATGGAAAGCCTTTGAGTTGTTTTTCTATGCATATAGCAAAATCCAGGTTTCATTTGTAGGACGACATTGATGTTTTGACTTATGGTAAGCAGCTCACAGGTTTCTTTAATTTGTATCGCATCGTTGGATGAAATACGATACTTTCGTATTTATAGTTTAGAATCGTGACTTGCTATAAAATTTAGTATCAAAGTCAGATCCAGTATTACCCCAAAAGTTTTTTATGAGTAATATTGTCCCAAAATCTTTAAAATGGAGCAATATTATCCTATTCCATTAACAAAAATTGACTTTGACTGACAACATTTTTAACTCTTAAAACAACAATATTCTATTTTAAAACTTTTAAGGTAATATTATTTGCAAATGAAAACTTTTGAAATAAATAGGTACCTTAACTCTAAATTTCTTTTGATAACATATGGGTATATTTTAAAGAAATTATTGAACATTCCAGTGCTTTGAATACATCCATTTACTACTATTTGCTTCAGGTTTATAATTGATTATAAGGTAAGATAAGATGTCGATAATTTTATTACAAGCTATCCAAACGTCATTCTCTCTTTGTAATTTACCCGTACATTGATGATTACATGAAACAGAGTTCGTTAAACCTTGCGTTCATAGTATTTTCAATTTTATAGAATTTCTCGAATGGAATGTGATGGATGATTTTAGTTTCAAAATCTGTTCACATGCATATATAATTAAGGAAAAACTTATTTGTTAGTATCTATACTTTTTTCAATTTTTAATTTGATACCTATGTGTTTTTCCCTTAATTAATTTATTAATTTTATTTTTTTTACTATCATTAACTTTTATAACTTTATTCTGTTAACACAATTAGATCCTGTACAAGAGCTATACTGCTAAGAAAAACAATTAAAGAATTTAATTATGAGAAAAAACGTAAATTAGAGAAAAATATAGGTACCAATAAATAGAGTTTTTTTTTTGGTAATTAAAAGGGATTGAAGGAACCCATAGCCCTTGATCCTACTATGGAAAGGATTTTGGCTTATTAAATACAAGCCTTAAATTCAAATTTGTCCAAATGTCAAAAAAAAAAAAAAATTCTTTAGAAGAGCTACTTTTAATTCAGTCGAACATAATCATTTCTTGTTTATTTTTATACCTATAACTATAAGCCATATAAAGTACAGTGTTATATAAAATCTTCAAAAAAAATTATAAAATTAATTGCTCACCATTCATGAATATGAACATATTTACGTACGTACATACATAATATATATAAATCTTGTTAATTTTGCATTTATTGTCGGCAAAAAAAAAAATACATGACATTATTGTCTGATTCTTTAAAATTAAAAGGCTAAAGTATACTTTTAGTCCTTTATGTTTATGTCAGATTTCATTTTAGTCCTTTAAGTTTAAAAAGTGCACTTTCAGTCCCTCAAACTTAACGCCGTTAATTTCTCTTAACGGAAAATGTTAACTCATCAAATTTAATCAATAACTATGCAATAAAACGTTGACAAATTATACACACATTTTTAATTATAATTTAATAATATAATAAATTTGATATTTTAAATTATGTCAAATAAAAAAATATCTAAAATAACAGTGTTAAGTTTGATGAATCAGCAATTTCCGTTAGGAAAGACTAACGGCGTTAAGTTTGAAGGATTAAAAGTGCACTTTTTAAACTTAAAGGATCAAAGTGAAACCTAACGCAAACATAAGGGACTAAAAGTATATTTTAGCCAAATTAAAAAATATATATTAAAAATATAAGAGTATCCAAACTCCAAAAAGTCTCACTCCCACACTTAATGCATTCATCCCACCTTACGAATGCGTCGTGAATTTTATCAGAGCCTGCAGTAGCAATATAAAACATTTAAGCATCCAATACACATGACACATGGATATCTTTTTCTCTTCTCTAAGCAGTTTCAAAGATGCAACAACAATTAATTACAACAATATTACACCTTACAGCTCAGCCCGGGGTGGGATTGTTAAACACAATCAAGGGCAATATTGGTTAGTTACGCATTCTGAGTGTGTTGCTAACTTCGATTAATTGTTAAACACAATCAAGGGCAAGATTGATTAGTTACGCATTCTGAGCGTGTTGTTGACTTCGATTAATCGTGTCAACTGTCAAGAACTAAACTAGCGGCCACAGCTTTCCTAGTTACACACCGCCTGCAAATCAACAAGCAACAACATCACAACGCAGTAACCAGTAATGTGAAT
>JANTPZ010002779.1:0-14849 GCA_025593235.1 Vachellia pachyceras
ATGTTCAAATTCAAACTTCGAGCACATTCATCGGAGATAAAGGAATGCGTAGCACTAGGATCAAACAATATATGAACATCATAACCTTGAAGGGAAGTAGTACCTTGAATCATGTTTGGAGACGCTCCGGCCTCCTCTTGAGTTAACAAAAATACTCGGCCAGGTACCATCGAGCGACCACTTTGCTGAGTACACTGAGCCTCCGGGCAGAAACGAGCGATGTGCCCCAACTTATGGCACCGGTAGCACTCCCAACACCTCCCTGCATGAGTCTAACCACAACTAGAACAATCCCTCTTTGCGCTGGAGATTGTCGCTGAAGAGTCTCGATTGGAATTCTGACTCCCAAAGGATTGACTTCGCTGAGCTTGAAATTTCCGATGCGACCCTCTCTGATCAGAACGCCTCTGCGAGAAAGATTTACTCCTTCCTGAGCTGCTATTGGTGTCATATCCAGACCTCTTCATCATACTACCCGATGGCCTAAAGAAGTTAGAGGGCTTCCTTTGTCTCTACTGCTGCTGTTTAGCTGCCTCAGCCTCTCTAAGCCTCCTAACTGTAATGGTCAACTTGACACATGATTCATAAAAACTCTCTATACCATGAAGAGCAAGGAATGGCTTCAATTCCAGTCTCACTTCAAGGAGCTGAGTCACCGACCATGGAGAGGTTAATGAAGGTAGAGATGAAGTCATCCTCATGCATCCCCCCTGCTTGAGTATGTAGAACTCAGATTCCTTTTCTAATCTCAATACTGCAGGAAAGAAATGATCCAGGAATCTTTGCTTAAACTGCTCCAAAGTATAATGGGAATCATCTGACCCAGCAACACTTGTCCACCATAGCTTGGCATTATCATTCAGCAGACAAATGGCCACCCTAGCCATCTGATAGGAATTAATATCCACCACCTTAAAGATGGTCTCTAGCATGTCGATCCAAGGCTCTGGTTTGATGGTGTCTTTTCTAGCAATAAAGGTCGGCGGGTTGTGCCTCTACACATCTTTCCACACCCAGGATATCGAAACATCATGTAGACCCTAGGTCGAGGAGCTACCTCCCGTCTCTCCTCCCCTTTGACCCTCCGAGTGTCCCACACTCGGGGTGCCATAACCGTTATCCATTCGTATTTCCTCACCACTTCCTTGCCGCATCTCTACTTGAAGCTTCTGCATCCTCTCGTCAACTACGTTCACAACCAATTCCTTCAACTGATAGAGAATAGCAGCTTGGTCAAACCCTAGTTGATTGGGTTGACCATTACCTCCAAAGTCTGATTTCCTTGATCGAGTTTGCATCATTCTCCCCACCTAAGGATGCAACCCACCATAAAAGGTGAAAAGACAAACAAAACTAAAAACTACTCAAAAGGGAAGATTTATGTGAAAATCATATATTGCCACTATATGCACACATGAAGACAGTTCGTAGAATCGTTAAATCTGATACCAATTTGTAAAGCCATTTTTTTAAAACTTCAATTAACGAACATTCAATCTAAAAACCTTTGACTAGTCAATATCGAACAAATCGTTGAGCGTTAGACCACAGAGGTTCAACCCAAACGTAAACCATCGATAATTCAATCGGTCAAAGTAAGTCAACAATCGATACATCAATCAGTCAAATGAGTCAGAGTATGCGTAATGAGCCATAACGTGGCAATATATATTAATACAACATAATCCAAAAGGAAAGAAGCACTACTTTTAATGAAAGTAGTTCAAGCTTCCGGAGTCTTCCCTGAAGGACCAGTACGGGAACTACCACCTGGAAAATTGTTAAAGCAACAGGGTGAGACAAACGTCTCAGCAACCAGCAATTCCATCTCATTAGGCATACGAGTAAGTGCTCATGAGGTGTCAAGTGGGATAGTCATATTAAATAGAAAAGCATAACAAAATGTCACTTAATCAAAGCATACATATTTATCAATTTATGACATCATAATCTCATGCTTATTTCATCATAAAGTTATACAAAATCAATGCACAAGTTTCATTTCTCTGATCTCCCTTATTCCTCCCAGCCTTATTTCCTCTGACTAAACCCATGGGCCAGTACTGTCCCGTGCAACTGGTAGTTCAAATATCGGGCTCTCCGATCAAGTGATATGGACTGGCCAAAATCCACAGCGCACAAGAACGGACCATAGGTTCCCCCTCTACTAAATAGTGGGGTGTCATTGCCCTAACAAATATAATTGGACCAAAGGACTAACCAGCGTACACTTGGTAGCTCACCACCTTATTTCGCCTTTTTGTACAAGAAAATCACCCACTTATTTCCTCTAAAATAATCTCCCATCAAAACAACATCCACCATTCCCTGTTAGATCATCCACTGATAATAATAAATCTATCGTGTATCATGATCGATTTCACAAGTGCTTAAGGCAACATTTGAAATAAAACAATGCCATAAATATATATAAATAAATCACCTTTTATTTCATGATGAAAATAGGTCCCACAAGACAGTTTCATTAACAATATAATTTTGTTATGCAACTCAAATACCAATGGCATTTTTCATAATTCTAATTATTTAAAATCACTCACAGATATGTTACAAGCATGCACAAAGAGAGGAAAGTGGTTACCTCTCGTCGAGCAATAAAATATTACCACAGGTAAATCCTCGCCCAACACCAAGACCCTATAGACGGTCTACAAAAATTAAATAGTACTACACATTAGTCTACAACTAATTTGGGTGGTAAAATCATTGCTCAAAAGACTTGAAATTATTATTTCAGCTATTTAATATTATTATTATTATTTATACCAAAAATTCTAATTTAAAGTTTAGGATTTTAAAGATATAATAATTTTTTTAAATTATAAACCCTCAATTTATTAAATAATCTAGTTCACCTAAAATTTCAATAATACCTCTAATATTCTAAATAAATTATTTAAACGAATTTTCTTCTTCTTTTTTAAAAAAATAAATATATCACTTGAAATTAATTTATAACCATTTTTTAGCAAATATATGCTTAACTATACATATATATACGAATATATATTTAAAATCTTGCAATGGCAAAATTAATAAATTTGCTAATATCAATCTAACCATTTAACCACCAACTATTTAGTCCAAATATCAATATATCAAAAATTATATATTTTTAAATATAACTAAATTCTTAAAAATATTCCAGGATCAAAAAAATAAATCTAACATTAGAAATCATATTTATAAAAATATATCTACAATTTTATGGTCTTCTACAAATAAAACTTAAACTGGATGAAAATATAAATCCCAAAATATTCTCTAATCAACATAATATTACTACCAATAGAAAGAAAAAAATATTTAAAACAACTTTCATGAAGAAAATTTAATGAAAATAAGTCATTTTACTTACCTAAATGTCCAAGAAGTATAGCCTTAGACTGAAAAATGTTCCCTTTCAGCTTTATTTTCTCTCTCCAGCACCCTCTCTCTCTCCTCCCTCTCAACAGTGGGTGTGTGCGCGTTTTTCTTTGTGTGTGTGGTATCTAAAGAATGAAAATGAGAAGAAGGAAGAGCACATGTGGACACTGTAGCCGTTGGCACTATTGCCGAATTACTGTAGCGGCGGAGGTACTGTAGCATTAGGTTTTAGGGTTAGGGTGAGGGTAGGTGTCTTATATAGAGGTAGAGTTAGGGTTTTATTTTGAATAAAATAATATTATATTGATAACTCTTTAATTCTTTATTATATTTGAGATGTATTTTGATATATTTGAAGAGTTATCAATATAATTTTAAAAGATTTTGAATTCAAATTAGTAAATATATAATTTTGAATTTAAATGAGAAAATCTAAGATTCTGAGTTTAAAATAACAAATCTTACATTATCTTAGGGATTGATCAAATCATAGATGATGAAAATAATAATTCAAATTCTTTAGAAATTAATATTTTATTTTATTCTATATCCTTCTACTTTATTATTTTATTATTCTTTTCAGAAAATTATGGAGAGAGGATCTTGAAGATCAAGAAAGATTCACAAAGAAAAAAAAAATAAAACGTACGGAAGGCAACAACAGAGGAACAAAAAGCAATATATCTAAGCAAGGAGAAGCAATGTACATGGAGCAATTTATTCATCCATCTTTTCCCTCTCTCTTGATCCATACACATCTTATCTCTCTTCCATCACCACGCATCATCATCTTTCTCTTTCTTTCATCATCCCTATTTTACCATAATCATCTTCTTCTCTTCTCAACATTCTCCATGGATGAATCTTATTTGATCAAGATGATGAGTGGCTAAATCTTAGTGCTTCTTGGAGATGATATCTTGACTTGAGTTCCTAGAATTTATTAGGGAGTTATTTTTATTTAATCTTTTTACTTTGTTAATCATCTTGAATTCCTAATTTTAGGATTTATTATGTTTAACTATGTTCTTGATTAAACTCATTTGTGGTTGTTTTGGATTACTGTTGCTTGTTTGGTTTTCATCTTTATATTTCCCAATTGATTTCATGAATTTATATGTGCTTCAGTGATCACTGGTTCATATAATTTAATTTAGTCAATTTAAATGTCGTAGTAGTGCATTTATTTAGGCGAAACATGCGCATTAATTTAATTCAATCCACACATCAAGTGGTTTTTTATAATATTTTTAAGCAAGAGCTACGAATGTGATAGTAGGAGTAGCTATTGATTAAAAATATTAGACTCAATGCGATCACTTGGGATTTTCCATTAGGCTTGATGATTTTAAAACTCCTATTATTTTTAATTGAACAATAATGGTCATTTACTCATTTCTAAGAACGTCTTTCATATTTGCATTTCTATACACTTCATTTATTTATTCCAATTTTATAAAGAAAAACCAAAAAGAGTAGTTTAGTATTTATTTTTCTTGCATTCAATTAGTTATAATTAAAGAAAATCAATTTCTCCATCCATCCCCATTTTGTATTGCATTTTAGACTCTTAGTTTACCTAGGGAAGTTAACTTAAGGCACATTGATAAGAGAACGACCCGAGTATTGCACTCTACTGTAATTCTTGGTTTATAAATATTTTGCATTTGATCCCAAGGAGTAAAGACAAGGTCAAATCATATATATTATTTTTTGTTTTTAAAAATGAAAATAATAATTATTTTGTATTACTTATTTTAATAATAAGATAAGTGTACATACATATAATGAATTATTTTTAGGAGGGATTTCCTTATATATATATATATATCTCTTTTTTTATAAATAATCTGAATTTGATTTTTCTTTTACATCTTAATTTATTTTATTGTATGACTAATTAAAGATCTAAACAACAACTAACTATATATTCCAAAAATAAGAATGTTACACTCTCTACAATCACTACATCCTCCTCTCCCATTATCACAAATTATTTTTCTCAATCACTCGGCAAGGCACATGCCCAAATTTGCCAACGCCAACAAAATATATATACGGATATCCAATGGCACATTCTAATCAACAATTTCATGTCCAAGCTTTAATATAGTCATAAGAATATTTCATCAAAAACTTGGTTCACAATGCCATTTCAACACATCACTTCTTTGAATCCATAATTTATTTTTACAAATATTGATGCAATGTTTATCAAATAATAACACTTTTACTGCAATAAATCCAAAATCACTCACAACATGTCCCAAGTATGCATAATAAGTGGAAAGCGGTTACTTCACGCTAAAGCATTTATATAATACCACAATAATTCACAGCTCAATGCTTTAGTCACCAAATACAATTAACTTACACAATTAATTTAATTACACATTAATGTAATAGTACTCAAACAACATTACAAGACTTTAAATAAATTTCCTTCACACTTTAGTCACTCAACGGTGTTCCTAAAACCAGGATAAATTGCTCATCCACGCTTCCATTAGCTTCCCAATCCAAAAATAGTGAGGGTTGAGTCTAAATCAAAGAAAAATCATTATGGATCCAAATCAAAAATATAAACCAATTAAAATCCTCTATAAATATTCCCATATATACCTATGACCTTGCATTATCAAAACTCAAAACTTCATCAAAACCCTAACTCAAAAATATCCTCTATCCAACATGAAATTAGTACCACTAGAAAGAGAAAAATACCTAGAACAACATTTATGAAGGAGGTGAGGTGACAAGAAGAAATGTTGCTTACCTAAATGATCTCAATTCTTTACCCTAGCAGAGCTTTCTTTGATCGCCGGTGAAATGAAGAAGGAAGGAGAAGAAATGAAGTGGATCATGAGAGTGGGGGTATTATAATGCCCCCTATGTTCTTAGGACGTGATTCACTTAGTCTCACTTTCGCTGATAGAAGGGCATTCGCCGCGATGAAAATAAGGGTTTGCAGTGGCGAACCTACCTTGAGGCAACAAAAACTCATTGAAAAGAAAGGTTGGCCGTGATGAAACTGAATGTCGACCGCGGCGAAGGTGTCCCAAGAACAACTTTGTTGTTTGAAGAAAGTTCCGCCGTAGTGAACCAAATGTTGGCCATAACAGAGGAAACCCGAGTACCAAAACTTACTTATCATAATGGTTTGCCTTGATGAAACGAGTCCGAGAGTGAATCTCACCTATCACAATAGATCATTATAGTGAAGCCTCCATATGTCCATGGAAAAAGTTACCTAAAAGACAAAAAGCACTACTTAAATGACATAATTACCTCATGATCATATACTACTTTCCTAAATAGAATTCACAACGTTACAATTCTCTCCGCCTAAAAGAATTTTGTCCCCAAAATTCTTCAACAAGCAACAAAGCAAAAACACTGGGTATTATTAATCACAATTTGACATTCACATCACAAAGATGACATCATCAACATACACACACTCACACAACCAGAGAATTACATCAACAAACCACACATACAAACATACCTACACGAACAGGTTAGGAAAATCATGATGCATTCGCTCTTCAATCTCCCAGGTAGCATCACCGAGTGACATTCCCTTCCAAAAGACCTTCAAAAGTCGAATTGATCGATTCCATGACTGCTTATCCTTTGCATCCACTATTCTCTCTGGCTCTGCTATACAGGTCAATTTTTCTCTCAACTCAACCTCTTCAAGCTCGATCACGTTCAAAGGATCCAGATGATATTTGTTTAGTAGAGATACGTGGAACACATTATGCAAATTTAACAGTTGCGACGGTAGAGCAATTCGGTATGCAACTGGGCTTACCTTATTCAAAATCTCGTAAGGACCAATAAATCGAGGTGTCAACTTCTTTGCCTTGGTTGCTCTACCAATCTTAATTACTAGAGAAACCTTCAAGAACACATGGTCTACCACCTCAAAGAGTAACGGTTTAACGCTTATCGTCATAACTCTTCTGTTTGCTTTGGGCTGTCAATAGCTTTTTCTTAATCAACTCAATCTTCCTCATCGTTTTTTCTACCAGATCGGGCCTAATAACAGTCCTCTAGCTGAACTCGGTCCAACAAATCAGAGATTTGAACTTCCGACCATATAAAGCCTCAAAAGGTGACATCTGAATACTGGTTTGGTAATTGTTATTATAGGCAAATTCGACAAGGCCAAAGTGCTCTTCCTAATTACCCGGTAATTCCAGCACACACACTCTCAACATGTCTTCGAGCGTTTAAATCATCCACTCTGTTTGACCATTGGTTTGAGGGTGATAGTTTGTACTGTACTTCAACTTGGTCCTCGTACTGGATGTGAATTTTGTATAACAGTTTGATACAAAGCTTCCAGACACTCCTACAGCCTGACAATCTCATTTATATATATCTTAGCTAAAGCATTTAGAGATTTGTCCACTCTAGTTGGTAAGAAGTGAACGAATTTGGTCAATCAATCCACAATAACCCAAATTGCATCATGTTTAGCTTGGGTTGAAGGCAACTCTGTGACAAAATCTATGGATATGATATCCCACTTTCATTGGGGAACTTCTAAATTGTGCAATAACCCTAGCGATTTACGATGTTTGATCTTAACTTTTTGATAGGTCAAACACTTCAATACAAAACTTGTCACATCTTTCTTCATTCCTAGCCACCAATACCCCCTTTTAGGTCACGGTACATCTTCGTGATTTATAGATGCATGGCATACCTACTACGATGGGCTTCTTCAAAGATTGTGTTCTTTATCTTCACGTTATTGGGAACACAAATCCTCTTCTTAAGCCTCAAGGTCCCCTTATATCTAATGTAATAATCTGGCACGACCCCATTTTCAAGCTCTTCCCTAATGTGAAACATACGAGGATCCTCCGTTTGTGCTGCTTGAAGATCTTGGTAGAAGTCAAAATCTCCCAAAACAACACATAAAGTGGTCCCAACCATTGAGGCAATTCGTGCATTTACTAATTCTTCTAAGGCCCGATGCTCATCTAAACTCACCTGAAAGCCATGAATCGCCTTTCTACTTAGAGCGTCAGCTACCGCATTGGCTTTACCAAGGTGATACTTAAGCTCGAAATCATAATCTTTCAGATACTCTACCCATCAGCGCGGTCTATTATTCAACTCTTTCTGATCCATCAAATACTTCAAGCTTTTATGATCACTAAACACCTTAAAATGCGAGCCATAAAGGTAATGCATCAATATTTTCAAGGTAAAGACAACTGCTACCAACTCTAAATCATGCGTCAGATAATTATCCTCACAACCTTCCCCTCTTGCATCAAGACACAACACAAACCCTTCAAGAATGCATCAGTGTACACCACATAGGGAAGATTGGGATTCGGAATGGTGAGCACTGGAGCTGAAGTCAAACAAGTCATCAACTTTTGAAAGACTGCCTCTCACTTATTTGTACATAAGAAAGGTTGATCTTTCATAGTCAACTTGGTCAATGGCATGGCTATATGATAGAACCACTGGATGAATCTACGATAATAACTAGCTAAACCAACAAAACTTTTGACCTTAGAGATTGAATTTGGTGCCTTCTCATTTCAACACCACATCCACCTTGCAAGGATCGACAGCCACTCCGTTGGTAGATACAACATGGCTTAGGAACTTGACTTCCTTGAGCCAAAACTCGTATTTGTTCAATTTAGCATACAATTGGTGATCCCTTAAGTACGCAGGGCGATATGCAGGTTCTCGTTATGTTCCTCCTTATTCTTTGAGTAGATTAGGGTGTCATCAATGAACACCACCACAAATTGATTTAAATACGGCCGAAAGATCCAGTTCATATAATCCATAAAGACAGACGATGCATTGGTCAAACCAAATGGCATCACCATAAAATTGTAATGCCGTATCAAGTACAAAAAGCTATTTTTGAATGTCCTCTGCTTTAACTTGAAGCTGATGATCTAAAAGGTCATCAATTATTGGCAGTGGGTACTTATCTTCATGGTGACCATGTTCAACTGGAGGTAGTCTATGCATAATCACATGCCACCATCCTTCTTCTTTACAACTAGCACCAAAGATCCCCATGGCGACACACTTGGGTGGAAGAAACCTTTCTCCAGCAACTCCTCTAACTGCTTCTTCAACTTGGCTAGCTCTATTAGAGCCATGCGATATGGAGCCTTAAATATGGAGGTTGTTCCCAGAACTAACTCAATAGAAAATTCGATTTTCCTTTCCGTATGTAAACCCGATCACCTCTTCTGGAAACAATTTTGGGTATTCCTTAACCACCTCAATCTCTTAATTCCGACCTCTTGGTCTACACTCAATGAGAAGAATACCATAAAGGCTTAGCATCTGTTCAGGACACATTTCTCAACCTGAGGAACAAATAGAAACATCAGAGCTGAAGGAACACCTACAGACACATGGTTCAAGGAGAATGGCACTACCTTTCTTTTGCAATCCAACAAAGCACTATTAGCCGACAAACAATCCATACCAACAATCAAGTCAAAACCTTTAAGTGGCAAATAAATCAATTCAATCCTAAAGAATTATCCTTCAAACCAAAAAGTAATACCAGAACAGGCATGCACAATCATCACAATAGGCCTAGCAGGGGTAGAAACCCTGACATTATACGGTAATACAAACACATAAAATTATACTTTTGAACACAATCAAAGGATATGAAGGAATGTGAAGCACCTGAATCAAATAAAGCAATAATATCACGGCCTTAAAGAGAAACAATACATCTTATCATGCTATGAGATATGCTCACCTCCTCATGTGTCATTGTATAAACTTGACCAGGAATTGAGGGACGGCTTGGCTGCTAATTTTGTTGCAATTTTGGGCAATATCTGGTGATGTGCCCCACTTTATGGCACTTAAAACATTCCTAGCACTCCCCAGCATGAGTTCGACCACAACAAGTACAGTCCCTCTTTGCACTGGAAACCGTCGTTGACAAGTCGTGATGGGAGTTCAAGCTCACATGTTTTACTTCTCTGAGTCTGAAATTTCTGCTACAACCCTCTTCGTTCGGAACGCTCTATGAGAAAGATTTGCTCTTTCATGAGTGAATGCATTTGGCATCAATGAACAACCATTATTAATGCATTATAACATTATATAATCCATAAAATATCTCTTGGACATTAAGGGTCTATAAACCCTCAACTTTACTAATTTCAATCCTATTTCTTATGAACTTCTTTTCTCACTTCTACCCTACACAATTTTTCATTCTATATCAATTGGAAGTATTGAAAACACCAAAATCACATTTCTTCCCAATGAATTTGGTCTAGCTGAAACACATGGAAAATAAAGGCAGTGTGATTTTTCAACTTCTTTTTTCATACACATGCATAATCTTACTTCTAATCCATTTTTAACTATTATTCAACACAAAAACATTCATCCTCATGCATATGGAATTTCGGCTAGCACCTCCCCTCTAGGGTTTTATATCCAAAATTCATACAACCAATAAACCAACATAAATCAACCATCAATAAGTTCCATATCATGTATAGAGTAAGATTTCATCAATGGTTTCGACGAAATCCCACTCTTTCTCACTTTCTCTCTCTAAAACCTTGTAGGTTCTCATCTTCCTAACATCAAATCCACCATTTTTAGCAAAACTAAACTGATAGAATGGAAGAAGAGTGTTAGAAACTAAGAAATATGGAAGATTATATGTTAAAATCACATAGTACCTTGACTTTTTGGTGGATTTTGCTCTCTTCTCTTCTCCTATTCTTGTTCATCTTCTCCCTCTTCTTTTCCCTTAGTTGGCTAACTTATGACCTCTCATGGTGGTCTTGAAATGTTTATAAAAGATGACCATGTATTAGGTCAAGCAGTGGAGTCCACTTGGACTGTAAAGTAACTACACTAATATATTCTACCATAAGATTATAATGTCTTCTGTTACTTTCCCCCTTTAAATATGAAGACACTAAATGGCATAATATAAATCGCCACCATTTACTTTACTAAAATTTTAGTTTCCTTAAAGCTACTTTATTATAATAGAAATATTTTTTGGGAATTCCCTGATCACTTGATCAGTGCATGGTCATTAAAAATTCCTAAAATTCATCTGATCATTCTATGATTTTTCTTATCTCATTTCACTTTCCAAAAATGCCTTAATAAATTTTCTTTTAAAAACCCTAATCTAGGGAATTTTGACATTTTTTTTCAGTTCTAACAAACTATTTCTAACTTTATCCTTAAAACAATTTTATAAATTTCTATAATCCCTGAGCTATTTTTTCTTACTTTAAAACTAAATATTTGAGACTTTTGGATAATTTAAATAATTATATTTATTGAAAATTAATTAATCAACCAAATATTAATTAATTACTATAAATTTATTAAGGTTTTCCCCCCTCTTTTCCTCCATTTTACCTCAAATGTTGCTTAGAGAATTTTTTCCTTCATTTTCATGTCTTCAAAGTCATTTTCTGATATTGGGGTCAAAATTAACAAAATGCCCTAGACTATTTTTGAAATTACCAAAATACCCTTACTTGTTCAAAATAACCATTTTCCTTTACTTTTTCTACATTTTACAAAATGACTAATTTGCCCTTCCTTTTATTTTATTCTTTTGGGGAGTATAGCAAATGGAAATTTTAAGAAGAGGAGGAAGATGACGGCAACGATCATTGACACATGCTCACTGGAGACGGCAGAGAAGGATGAAGATATTGGGTTTCTTGAGCACCGCAGCGGTGACGAAGAGCTTGGAGTTCCACCTCCTCAATTCTTTAGCCAGCAAGCATGGCACCACCTTAGCCGCATGATGGAGGAGTAAAGGATGACGATAGAGGAGTTAGCGAAACCGTCAGGTCATGCGTGAGAGAGAGGACGGGGTCACTTTTTGAGGGAAGAGGAAAGAGAGAAGAAGAATGGAGCCCTCAGCGAAAGAGTAAAGCCGACAGAGAACACAAAGGACGGGTCACTTTTTGAGGAAACACGCATTGTATGTGAATTATGAGAGCTTTTAAACTGCATCCAAAAAGGTGGGTCTACAAGAATTAAATTTTTCAAACTTTTAGACCTTAGCAACAAAGGTGCGGTTTAAAAGTTTTAAAATTTCAATTATATGTTTATACAGCATGTAAGAGGTGGGCCTAAAATAATTTAGACCCCTAAGAACACTTTCTTTAGACCGCGTACATTTATGTGTAGTCTAAAGATATTTTTTAGACTGCACCTCTTACATGAGGTATAAAATATCTATTTATATTTACAAAATGTCACCTATAATATTTTTTAGATCTTATCTTCTATAAGTGTCTAAAATGGGCGGTCTAAATGATCAATTTTTCTACTAGTGGATGGAAATATCAAATCTAATAGCTGGTATCTTACAAACAAACACATAATATTATCAAAAATATTTTATGTTATCAAATGTGATGAAACAAATATTTGATTTTTAACAAATCAACATAATAATTTTACTTTTGCTAATAATTACAAAGTCATCCATTCATTCTCGTGCATTGCATGGGTATTGTATTAGTTATCGCTAGTAAAATAAGTTGATTGTTATTGTAGGATATAGATATTATCTCTGATCTCCAATATAAAACCAAGTTAACTAATTTGGAAAGATTAAGGGAATTGAATAAATTACTTTAAATTAGTTATATTTATCATTTTTTCTAAATAATTAGCCTAAATTATACACTCATATATAATGTAATTATACACATAAACAATTTATTTAGTTTCCTCAATTTCTTAAAATTAGTCAACTCTATCTTATATTAAAGATTGAAAGTAGTAATTAGTAAAATAAATTTTTTACCTAGTTAAGTTGTGTGTTTTTTCTCAATTTTTGTGATTTCACAAAAATGGGTTTACTGTTATTAATTTATTAATAAATTAATAAATTGTTTATTTATAACCCGGCCATCCTTCTGCTCGTTGCCCCTCTTCCCTTGCGTGACGTCTCATTTCTACCCTTGTCTACCTCAAAACGGCGTCGTTCTTGCGCGCAATGAGGCAATGCGCCAAAAGGGAAGAGGAGAGAAGCAGAGCCTGGCTGACACTCATTCGGACGCAATCCCATTCCGTCTCTCCCCAGACCCAGATCAAACATCACAAGTTATCCTGTGGTTTCTTCCACCTCTAAATTTCAAATTTGGGGTAATTATGGTTCAGTTATTCTGTTTCATATCTGATTCCCGATCTTTCGTATTTGTGCGCCATTTGTTACTGGTTTTCTTGTCTAGAGAGCAGAGGACCCCCAATATAATTTGAAATTTTAATTCTCTTATGTCTGGTTAGTTCTTTTGTGGATATTGTCTCTCTTAGATTTTAGAAGCGAAATAACGCTTTTGGTGGACTGTCAAAGTGCGTGTATTTGATTCCTATCTCTTCCTTCAAAATAACAGAATGAGTAGTGTTATTATCACAGGATTTATCATAATCTTTTTCATGTTCTTGTATTAATTACGGGCATTAGGTTCGCTCTTTCAGTTTTGATTCATTGGATCGGGTTCAGAAGTTTCGTGAAGATTACTTTTATGTATAATTGAATTCATGTTAACTATGTTCCTTTCTGTATAATTTGAAGACCTTTTTGTTGCCCTTTGGTACTTTTTGCTGTTAATTTACCTTGTGCTAAGTCACATGCATACAACTGGCTTGTCAATTTTTTTGAGCTATCCTTGTTACTTGAGCCATGTGGTTATTTCTTCTTTCAGGGATCTTGGACGTTTGATCAATTGCTGTGAAAGTATCTCTATATAATTAAAGATGGTATGGTGGTTGATATTTGTTTCAGAGAAGTCATTTGTCCTTTTCTTTTTTGAATAAAAGGGCAAGCAAAGTTGATATAAGTCAAAAGTCAGAGGACAATAGGGTACTTCTATGTGTGTGTTTGGGAACTCAGTTGGGGGAAAGAAGTTCCGTTGGGAGAAAGGAGTTTACGGATTTCTAGATGATTTTGTGGATTTCAAGATGGTTTTTATGGATTTCGAGATGGTTTTTACAGATTTTAAGATGGTTTTATTTCGACTTACATGCACCGTTTGGGGAACAAAGTTTCCAAACAAGCACTATATTGGTTTCCCTACCAAAACAGACAGAATTAGCACTAATAGAGAAGTCATTTATCTTATTGCATATACTGGATGAATTTATTCCATAACGTTTTTATATCAATTACTTCCATACAACCGAGCAGGCATTCTTTCTTTGTAAAATCTTATTTAATGAGTACTATTATCTGTTTAACATTTCTAGTTAGTCTTATTCATTGCTTGTAACTTGTATTTACAGTTTTTTGAAGGATATGGTTATCATGGGACATCTTTTGAACAGACATATCGATGTTTCCCTGCATCTTTCATTGAAAAGGTTAGCGTTACTCCATTTATAATCTTGGCATTTAATCAGTTGTTATTCTTGAGGTCTTCACTTCAATTTTGGAAGGG
>JANTPZ010002780.1:0-21443 GCA_025593235.1 Vachellia pachyceras
GGCGGGCTACCTGGCGGGCTGGCCCGCCAACCAGCCAACATTTTTATTTTTTTAAAAAAAATAAAAAATAAATTCTTTTTCCTTTTTTTACCCAATTTTTTTATAAAATTGCATATTTATGATATTCTCTTTCAAATTCTATGAATAAATGTTCAATAATTTCCTAAAAATAGAGTTTAATATTACTTTTCCCTTTGTAAAAAAATATTAGGATGAAAAAATGTAAAAAATACATAAAATATATATTTTTTCAAAAAAAATAAAAACGGGTTAGGCGGGCTGGTCCGCCAACCCGCGGGCTCAGCCCTCTAACCTGCGGGTTGGGCCCGCGGACCCAACCCGTTTTACCGGCACTAAGTTCAACTTTCAGTTCCACTTCCAGTTCCATCAAAATAAATTCTGCGTACCAAACGGAGCATTAATGATTAAATGAATTACTTGAAACTTGTGTGTAAATGTCCCTTTGAAATTTAAGGATTGGGTTATAGTCGGTTACATGGACAAAGGGTTAGTAATTTTTCTTTTTAAAATCATTTGTGGACTCGTGGCATTGGCAACATGGCAGCTGGATTTAGGCCGAGGAGGAGTGGGACCAAAGCCACCGATGTTAGCCGCAATGGAAGATGAAACCTCAAGCTATCTTTATCAAAAGTCAAGGAATCGACGCGCAAATATTAGTACCAAAACTCTGACACTCCCCATTTTCAAACTTCTTACCTTTCAGCTAAAGCCAAAAGCTTCGTCTTCCTCCTCAATCCACTGATGTGATTCTGCCCCCTTATCTCATCCTCTGTCTCCTCCATGGGGCTCCATCACCGGAAGATTCTCGAAGAAATCTGCTATCTTTACTGCAACTTGAAAGATCCCTCTTCTTGTTCATCCTCCGATTGCAACGGTTGCCGCATCCAGTGCTCCATCGAGTCGCCGGCTTCCTACTCCCCACCAACTCCTCTGGCTTACGATGACGACGTCGATCTCAACGACCCCCGCAAAATCCACCATACGATCTCCACCTGGTTAACCGTCGTCATCGCTATTCTCGCCGCCGCTTTCTTCGCCCTCCTCTGCTTCGCCGTCTACCGGAGATTCCTTTTCGGCTGTTTCAGAAGGAGAAGGAATTCGGCGACGGAGGAGGATCAACGGGGCGATTTTCTAGATGAGGGACATGGCCCTGTGGTGGATCATCATGTATGGTACATTCGAACCCCTGGTCTTCAACAATCGATCATTTCTGCGATTACTGTGTGTAAGTATAAGAAAGGGGAAGGGTTAATTGAAGGAACAGAGTGCTCTGTTTGTTTGAGTGAGTTTGAAGAGGATGAGAATCTCAGGCTACTGCCCAAGTGTAATCACGCTTTTCATCTCCCCTGTATTGATACCTGGCTTCGATCTCACACTAATTGCCCTATGTGCCGAGCTCCGATCGTCACCAACCCCACCACGGTCATCGCCTCGCCGGAGCCGAATGCTGTTGCTTCGACGGATTCAGAAGAACCCCAGATGGAAATAGTTGAAAATGGAATTGAAAATAGCGTGGTTGTGGAGAACAGTGGCGATGGTGAATTGAGGAATAGAGATGATGAAGAAGTAGGAGGAGGAGGTGGAGGAGGAAGAGAAATAGTGGATGAAGAGGAAGAGGAAGTGGGGAATTTGCAGCCAAGAAGGAGATCTGTGTCTCTGGATTCTTCGGCTGTAGAGAAGATCAATCGTGCTCTTGCTAGAACTACTAATCCTTCCTCCTCCTCCTCCTCCTCCTCCTCCTCCTCCTCCTCCTCCTCAAAGAGGGTTTCAAAAAGTGGTTCTTCTTCTTTCAGGATGAAGTCTCTTCAGATTGTTGCAGGCACTTCAATGAAAAGATCTGGATCCTACAATGGGAAAAATGTACATTCTTGGTACAGTCGAAGTCAGAGGAAGCCAAGTGTTCCTATTAGAAGCTTTTGATGATTTTGGCCTTTCTTTCATGTCAGGTATTAAGATCTCTCGGCACATGCTTGGAATGAGAGAGAAATGAAACAAAAAACAGGCAGGCAGGCAGTCAGACAGAAATGTCTGTTTTTCCCTTCTTTTATGTTGCTCAATCCAGACATGTAATGAGAAACTGAGATGTGACTGTATTTTAGCTCTCACCAAGGTGAGAGATCTAAAGTTGTTAGCTTATAAAAAATAAGCCATGTGATACTGAAGTGAAATGTACAATAGCAGAAACAAAAAGTTACTCGTATGTTGAGGTCTATGATACCTTTGCCAAATTTTGTTTCATAAAGCTGTGTATTTAAATTTATGATGTATAATTTCATGGTTATCTACTGTCTGTTCTGGAATTGTTTGTTGAATCTTCTGACACAGTTTTGATCTCTAGGCATGAAATATTATTTTCTGGAAGGGGTTTATTGGTGATTGATTTATGTGGTTTTTAATGGAGTCTTGTGCAAACTCTTTGGAAGAAGGAGGAAGAATCAGATTGAAGGAAACAAAAAAAAAAAAAAAGAGTGAAGTCAAATGCTTAGGTAAAAGTTAGGCATCTCAGAAGGCAAAATCAATAAATATCATTGTCAGTTTTAGTTTGAGTTAACTTAGTTCAATAATAAGATTCTGAACCACAGGAAACAGCCCAAAGTTACAGATTCAGCATACCATGAGATTTTCAGAACAGTGGCCTGGTTGAGCTAAGGATTCAGATTGGGAATAAATCCCAAGGTGTTTGATACATCTTGGGATTATTCATGGGATTGATGAATTTTAAAAATACAAACTACCTAAAATATCCATACCTCCTAACGGGCGCATTATCCTCTCCATCCTCCTTAACCTTTCTACCTTGTCTTCTACTATCAACACTCCTTTGCCCCTCATTCTTCGTTGGTCATCCTTCATCTTCATCAAATTGATGTGGGTTGGAGATACAACGGGTCCCACATGGTCGCCGCCGGGTGGAAGACAGCACCGTTGGCAAAGAACTCACCAAGGGGAGGAAGGGGATGAAATGACGGAGGGATAGACAAGAGACGGATGAGATGAGGGGCAATTTGGTCAAAAAATGTAGGTGGTGGTATTGAGTAATCCCATGAAAGGTCGTACCAGTGCTTGTCCAACCCCCCTAATACCTCTCATCCCAAACCAGGCTTATGACTCTACCTAATGGATAAGGCTACTTCATAGTTCATAGTTTTGTTCACTTGATTTACATATGATTTTTCATAATTCTTATCTGCAGTTTCTTCATCATGTTTCATTGTTGAGTATCTCAGTAGGGTTTATCTTCAACGTCTCTCTCTTTCTTCTAATGCTTCCAATCTCCCTATATGCCATGTGTCTTTCCCCCTCTCTGTCTTATGTTATCAGATCGTCATTCTCTTTATTCTTTTTTTTCTTCTTCTTCCTCAAGCACAAGCTCACTGGTCTGTTGTTTTACCCTTGTTGCACTTCCACTCAACTTTGCTTTCTTAGACGAAAGGGTATTGAATAAGGTCACAGACAGGTTGGATCTTTTCATATTGCTAACAAATCAGTATGGTTTGTGGATTCTCTGTGTAATACAGTCTCAGGGATTATTTTTTGATGTCACGTCACATCATTTTTTTCACAACCTTTGGGGCATTTTCCGGGATCCTATTATCAACATTTGATTAATTTGAATCAAAACTTTTGTGTGTTTGGGAAAATGTTATGAGAACGATTTTACGGATTTTAAGATAAGTATGTGAAAGGAATTTTAGCTCAACTTATGTACAATGTGATTAAGAAATGATTCCTAAACATACACTTTATCATCAGGATATCTCCCTCTAGGGTTTTTTTAACAAGTGATATTCACACATTGTTCATCCAATTTTTAGTTTAACAGTCCACCTCTAGACCAAGTATCTCAGATACGTCATATCACATCATTCTTAAATTTAATTTTTAATACTTTATATCGAATAATTATATGTAAAAAAATTGTGTTCTAAAATTTGTAATCGATCTGGTGTGGTGACAATTAATTATCAGATAAAATTTGTTCTGTTTTGGAGGATGGATTTTTTTTTTCCGTCAGAAATTCCATGAATTTTAGTCCATTTACAAATTAGTCTACTAACTCTTCAAAATCTAACATGGGTCTCTTAACTTTCACATTAATCACTTCCGTACTAATTTCAGTCACATAAGCTCATACATTATCTTGGCCACACTCATAACTGACTCATCAACTTTTTACGAGCAAATGAGGAATTTCTAGGCTAATATAAAGTGTGATAACGCATGAGTTAATATACCTATCCTAAAGATTAAAAAAATACAAAAGGAATACTTTCAGTTAATGTAAAGGTTAAAGGGCCCTGGTTCGCCCAAAAAAAAAAAAAGGTTAAAGGTCCATGATTTGATTTTTGGGAGCCTCACATTCAATAAAATTACCAACAAAGGTTTGTAACCTAAAAACTAAAAAAAAATTACCAACAAAAGTTAGTTCAAAATTGACTCATAACTTACAAGATCATGAGTTCAAATCTAGAGAACCTTAAGATTGGATACATGCTCTGCCCAACTCATCTAAATTTTTTGGTGGAGTGAAATATACTATCTTGTATTTATAATAGTCCGTACCCTCTCAAAATGGTTAGATTTTCATAAGCTATTCTTTAAAATCTATTATTTAAAATCACTTTTACCACTTTTTCATCTGAAGTTGTTTTCCAAAGGCAAATCCAAATATGTCCCTAGACAAAACTAATAGATATCTGTGCTATTTCGGTCATATTCTATCTGGAACAGGTCCAAACATTCATTAGGGGGTAAAGACAGAACCACAGATTCTTGGTTAGATAGTAGGCACATTTAAATCCTCCACTGAATGAATGAGAACTCTCTAGATTCCATGCAGTAAATATGAGTGATCTCAATGGAGTAATCACTTCATGCAATGGATGCTAGTCTCCATTCCACCAACAGGCAACACCAAGTGTAAAGCTTTCTGAGAATCTGTGTAGGGCTTGATATGAGAAATTCCCAATTGCTTGCATAATTCCAAACCCTGCAAGTTGCATGGATTTCCGCAGCAGTTGGAGTAGTATATCCTAACTTCTAGTGCACAAATAAGCCTTTTAAACCAATGTCTTTTGTGCTTCTCATATGATGGTTCTAATCTTTAATACTACATCCAATCTTTAACATAACAATCATTTGGTCAGGAAAATTATAATATATTTATCTGTATTATCAGATTATATATATATATATATATGTATATATTAGTTTATAAATCAGGAAAATTAGTTTAGAGAAAGTTGATAAATATAACATTTACTTAGTTTTTTTATAAATATAAAGTCACTTCTGAGTTATAAATATAAAGTTGAGGATTGTATTTGGTCTTAAATATAAAGTCATAATTCAATTTAACTTCCGAATTTATAATGTTTTCATCTAAATTGACCGCATCGATTCCATACATTAAATGAGTTTTTATTCAAGGGTAATCAAGATAAAAGAAGGTACTCTGGGAAAACCAACTCATTTATTATAAATAGCTAATATAATTAATTTATTTGATCTACTAAAATTAATTATGTAGTTCTTATATTAAGGGTTCACATAGCACCTTTCTCACATGAAGTGAATCATCTTATTATTAAGCATATCACCTAGGATTCTCTCATCCAAAGTAAAAAAGTAGCAGCTGGAAAATTATCTTATAAAAGTTGCTCAAACGGTTCCAACCCACCACAGATTTGTCCTCCTGTCTCACTGTCCCTCATTTGTCTTTGCATGAAACAAGTGAGATATCTTTGTTGATTAGAAGCGATGCTCTCTCTCTCTCTCTCTGTGCCTCCTTTGCTTCTCACATTACTTGCTCTTCTGCAAAATCCATGGCAGCAACAACTACTGATTTCTCAGCACAGTCTTCTACACATCAAACCAAAGTAACAACTACCAAATCATTATCTGAATCCGGCCTCACTTCTTTACCTTCCTCTTATGTCTGGAAATATGTCAATGATCGTGCAATCCTGGACTTATCAGAAGACCCATTTCCCATTATTGATTTCTCTCATCTTGCCTCCTCTAATTCTGAACAAAGGTCCAAAGCAATCAAAGATATTGGCCAAGCCTGTGAACGATGGGGCTGCTTCTTGGTAACAAATCTATATGCTATAGTTCTATTTGGTTCACTTTTGTGTTTTTCTCATGAAATTAGTATTTTATGAACCCATGACTTTTGTAGTTGATCAACCATGGAGTCCCAAAGAGTCTAATAAACAGAATGATGGAAGGTGTAAAGGGGTTTTTCAATCTTTCAGATGAGGAAAAGAGAGAGTTTCAGGGAAAGCATCTTTTTTACCCCATAAAGTGTGGTTCTAGCATGAATAGTGCTACAGAGGTTAGAAGCTGGAGAGATTTTCTGAAGGTCTTTGTCCATCCTAAGTTCCACTTCCCTCGTAAACCTGCAGGGTTAAGGTATCTAACTCTTTGTTAAAAATAATTGACTTGAATAATTTTCTTATATCGGTAAGCTAGTTATCTAACTTTACATTAATCAAGAATTGTATGCAGTATTATTCTTCATTTGCCATATTCCATTTTCTGATGTGAGTTCTTGATGGTGGTACAGTGATACTGCATTTGAGTACTCAAAGTTAATGAGAGAAATCATAAGGGAACTGTTGGGAGGTGTATCAGAAAGTTTGGGATTGGAACAAAACTACATATACAAGGCGATGAATATGGAGTCAAACTTTCAAGTGTTCATTGCAAATCTGTACCCTCCATGTCCAGAGCCAGAACATGCTTTGGGTGTTTTTCCTCACTCTGATCATGGCCTTCTCACTATAGTTGCAGAAAATATCAGTGGTGGCCTTCAGACTCTGCATAAGGGCAAGGGGGTCAAAGTGAATGCTGGACCCAATGCTCTAATGGTTAACACTGGTTATCTTCTCGAGGTTCTATATTCTTGTCCTCTCATTGTCATCATGATGAAAATATAAAATTATGTTTATGCCCAACATAAGCACATTGGATGTTTCCTCAAGTCTAAAATTATGTTTAGATTAATTTTTGGAGAACACAGTCTAAAGAAAAAGTGATTAAAAATGATTTTGAAGAATAGATATTTTTTTTTTGGAAAAAAAAGTGATATTGAAAATTGAAAATGTTGAAGTAGTTGTTAATCAGAATCACCTTTTCATTTGTAAATTACTAAGAAGGACATAGGTTTATGTGATGATTATAGGCAAGAAGAGGGTTTGCAGTTGAATGGAAGGTATTTTTGGTGTATTGGCGTATTGCCCTTTTGATACTGTTCATTATTATTCTCAAAAAACTGATCACCCTAGTTTCATGGAAAACCATGATTTTGACCTCTGAAACCATGGTTATATCATAGAAATCAGTTCTTAGATTTTTTAAAGATGTCTGGCTAATTTTACAAGAAACCCATGGGTTTACTTTTACATAAATCTAATCCATACATTTGATGTGGACTTCATTTGATGTCTGTTCTGTGAAGATAGTGACCAATGGGAAGTACAAGGGCAATGTGCATAGAGCAGCATTGTTCTCTAATGCTACAAGAATATCAATGGTGACTATAGATGGACCATCACTAGACCAAGTGATCCGCCCAGCTCCAGAGCTTGTCAGTGAAACTCATCCACCAGCCTACACTTCAATAACATACAAAGAATTCTATGAACTGCAACAATCAACCTCCTTTGATAAGGAAACTGTCTTGAGCCATTTACGCATTCCATCTTGATTAGATCATTTTGCAGAAACCAAGGTTCCTCCATGAGTCATTTCTGTATTGAAATATCACAAGACATTGGGGTCCACGTATGAGTTCAAGCTTTCTACTTTTGAGTATAACTTTGGAATTTGTATTAAAATCATTTTAGTTGTTTTTGTTACTAATGTGTAGTTGTTAATATTGCATTGGTTTGTGAGAATCAGTGGGTTCACTTATACGAACTAATTAAAAACTTGATTTTGGTTATAAATGTAATATCTATATATAATATTTATCTATTTTTTTTAACTGAATCACCCTTATTGACACTTCTTAAACAATAATTAATTAAGTACGGGAGATAGAAGGAATTGGGGAAGATGATGGAGGCTAGCTTAACCTCAACGTCACAGTGATGTCTATGCTAATTGTAGTTTCAAACTTAAAATGGACATTGATATACAACAAAACACACCAGAGATTAATGTAATGATACAAAAATAAAAACAATATCAGCATGTGTTATTTCATTACGTGAGGTTGATTATATGGATCCTATAATGTTATTGTGCTTTATCAATAACTAAATTTTGAATAGATTGTTAATCAAAAGGTCTTGTTCAATGACTTTATTAAGTGTTCTTTTCAGTTTTCTTCCAATTTTCAGATGACTTGTACTATTTGATTTACCCTATTTATGGATGCGTCTATTGGCCTTCTTCGTACATACCTAAATAATCTTGAACAATTTTCTTTGGTTTTCTCTTCAATAAGTATCACTTCAATTCTTCCTACGTATGTGTTTCTTATAAATTTTATCTTTTCTCGTATGACCATACGTATATCTTAATATCCTTGTCCAACTCAAAGTTCACTACAATACAATATTTTCTTGCGATAAAATTTCTCTTTTACCTTTACTTGATCACATATTACTTTGGCAATATTTATTCATTTAAACCATCGATATTGAAATATACGACTAACTTATCCATCAATTTCACCATCTTCTTCTATAATAATTGAACCTTAATATATGAATTTTGCCACCATTTGATGTTCCATTTTAACCTCCAAAGCTTCATGAAGTGTGAACTACTTACATTTACCAATTTATTTTTCTTAATTGTATGATAAGCCCCACTTATTTCAATACGTTTGGGATTGGGCTTACCTTGTGTATGAGCAATTTCTAATATGTATTGGAATAAAAAAAATTAAACCCTTTTTATTAAAGCATTTGACGGAAGAGATTAATCTCTCACAATATACCAAACTAAAATTTAAATCATTACTAGAAGAAGTGCCTACATTTAGTACTTGACTATACCTCAAATAATGTTGATTCTAATAGAAGAATACATGTGCTTTAATAAAAAAACTTTACGCCTCTTTGACTTTGTTATAAAATCAAATCACAGAACTAACTATGGCAACATAGCTGAGTCAATAGTAAATACAAATAAATTAGAGTTATCTAACTTAGCTTTAACTACTCTGAAGTAAAAACTATATTACTTCCTCTGTTATGAGGACCCACTTAGATATTTTGATATTTAAGGTTGTCATATGCCTTGGAAATCATAACATTAACAGAAACTTCAGTGAAAAAAATATAACATTAACAGCGACATTAAGTAGTATCCTAGGAAGATTATGATTTAAATAATTTCAGAGATAGAAAAATAATGTAATATTGACAATTAGCATAAAATATTTCCACCCATGTCATTGTCCCTATTTGTATTTACATGAAATAAATGAAATGTCTTTGTTCATTAAAACAAAATATAGTTTAAAAAGTAGAATGATAAACTGTGATATTCAATTTGAATCAATAAATTTTCAAGAACAGAAACATACACAAAAGGCATTCTTTTAGTTAGTGTAAAAGACAGAAGGACTTGATTTGAGACTTTTTTTTTGTGGAACTTGATTTGAGTTTTAAGAGAATCATATTTTATAAAATAATTTTTTCCTCATACGCATCCTTTTATTGGAAGTAATCCTATTTGACGTATTGTTTATTACTAAGTGGGCATATTTTCTAACGGGATTTGAGATTTAGCTTGCCCTTAATGGATTGACTCATTCTATTAGATACAACAACCCATTTTGTCATTTAATAAAATAAATGATAAAATATAGAATGAGATAAACCACTTTAGCGTTGTCTTATATTCTTATGAATAAATTTAATAGGTAACAACTCTTTTTATTCATATAATTAAAGATAGACAATAATGAAGAAGATAGGTTAAAAGTTATTTCACCAAATAAACTAAAGTTAAACATTAGAAAGAAGACGATTTGGGTATTCTTACAATTAAATTACATATAAGGGATGTGTTGTCATACAAATTCAAAACAGAATGCAATTTAAGATTCACAGATTTATTAAGTTTTGTCCCATTACTTGTATTAACAAGAAGAAGAAGAAGAAGAAGAAGAAGAAGAAGAAGCCTTTTTACCTCGATCAAAATAGTCTTTTTATATTGATTCTCCAACCTGTTGTTACTAACCAGGATAGAAAATGATAACAAAAATGTTCACTTTCCATGAGGAGTGCAAATGATCACAACCAATGTAGAATAGAATAACCAAAAAAAAAAAAAAGAACTGGTTACTTTCTACACCAATTTTAAATAACAACTGGTGTAGGCCAATGTCATAACTGATATAGATAGATAGCTGTTTTAAAAAAAAAAAAATCAAATTTTGCACTAGCTAGTACATGCTCTTTGAGAATTTCGTCTAGAATTATCTCATTCAAAGTAACAAGTTGTAGGTGAAAATTATATGTTACCATATATGTAAAATGGAGAAAATCATCAGGTAAAAAAATGCGGGACTAATGTGTCGTTTCTCCATTTCAAGATGTTTACTTTTCCTATAAAGAATGAAACGTTAAAAATTAGATAAAAAATGGAAATGACTGAGAATGAAAGAACTCAAGTATGTAGATTTATTTTAATTAAGGAGATAGATGTTTAACGTCAAACTTGAGCAAAAACAAACAACATTAGGTAGCATCGTAGTAAGAGAATAATTAAAAATTGAAGCTAATAGGCAATCCTGCAAAATTGACACCCCTGCAAGATTAACATTTAGCAGAAAAATTTCCACATAACTCACTGTCCTCATTTGTCTTTACATGAGACAAATCAAATATATATATATATATATATTTGATGATTAGAAGTGTTGCTCAAAGTAACTCTCTTCATCACTCTCTTGTGTTCTCTCTTGTTTGTTTCTCACTTTACACTAATCAGAAATCCATGGCTGAAACAACTATCAAATCATTATCTGAATTTGGCCTTACTTGTTTACCTTCAGTGATCATCCAATCCTGGACTCATCAGAAGACCCATTTCCCATTATTGATTTCTCTCTCCTTGCCTCCTCCAATCCTGAGCAAGGGAGCAAAGCCATCAAAGAGATTTGTCTAGCTTGTGACCAATGGGGCTGCTTCTTGGTAACAAATCTATATATTCCATCCAGTTCCAATTATAGCATCTAGAAAAATGGTTTACTTTGATCCTAAATATAAGACTTAAATTCACTTTGGTCCTAAGTGTCCCTACTGATTTCACATATTAAGGGCTTCCCATCTAGGGGGAGTTCAAATGCACATAATTAAATATGATAATTTAGAAAAAGCAACATATATTTGTTATGAATAACTAATTTAACTTCTTTTTTTTATATTATTGTAAATTAGTCATCTAACTCTTATGTTAAGGACTAGAAGTAGTACTGGAATTGAATACCGAATGAACAATGATTTTCTGGTTGATCAATTATGGCTTCCCAGAGAGTCTGATCAACAGAATGATGGAGGATTTTTCATTCTTTCAGATGAAGAAAAGAGAGAGTTTCAGGGAGAGCATCTCTTTGGCCCCATAAAGTGTGTCACAGGTAAAAAGCTGGGGAGACTTTTTGAAAGTCTTTGTCCATCCTGAGTTCAATTTTCCTCATAAACCCGCAGGGTTCAGGTATATATATACATGATTCATGATTCTTCTCTCTAAATTTCTCCTCCTCACTTCGATCCTAAATATAATATCTCAATTTATTTTATCATTCAAATTTATAATTTTTCTCCAAAGTTTTCACTTTGGGATAGCTCTAACTTCTTTCAGCAAAGAGGGTATTTTAAGGATACAAACGCAAATTTGTTATAAATAACCAACTTACCTGACCAACGCAAATTTGTTGCAAATAGCTAACTTAATATTTTTAATATTTGCAAGTTACTTAGTTATTTAGTTCTTATGTTAAGTACAGGAGGTGATATTATTCTTCATTTGCCATCCCATTTTCTGATATCAGTTCTTGATGCGACAGTGAAACTGCATTTGAGTACTTAAAGTTGATGAGAGAAATCAAAAGGGAACTGTCGATAGCTGTATCAGAAAGTCTGGGATTTGAACCAAACTATATAAACAAGGCAATGAATATGGAGTCAAGCTTTCAAGTCTTTGTTGCAAACTTTCACCCTCCATGTCCAGAGCCAGAACATGCCTTGGGGCTTCTTCCTCACTCTGATAATGGCTTGCTCACTATAGTCGCAGAAAATATCAGTGGTGACCTCCAAACTCTTCATAATGGCAAGTGGGTGAAAGCGAATGTTCCTCCCAATGTTCTCAGGGTTAACACTGGTGATGTGCTAGAGGTTCTAAATTCTTAATCCTCTCCTCTCATCATTAATTATCTTTGAAGTCTTAAGATTCATAATATGGCGAATCGAAATATATTTGATTTGAGCTTTGTTTGGTATATGTTATGAGAAGATGGTGACCAAAGGAAAGTGATTGAGATCCTGTGGCAATTTTTTTTTTCTTATTTGAGATCTATTTGTAATTCTACTTAGATAATGTGCCCAACACAACCAAATTAAATTTTGGAGACATTATTTGGTCCCTATAGTTTTGTTTAAATTGCAATTTAGTCTTTATAGTCTTGTCTAAATTGAAACTTAATCCCTTAATTTTGATTTGATGCAACTCAATACTTAAAGTTCAGCCATTTTAAAACATTAGCCCTGATTTTTCTTAATTGACTCTAGTCCATATAATTTTATCTTCTAAAATGTATGGACCAATATTTTAAATGGTTAAAACCAGAGTTGCACTTAATTGAAGTTCATAGATTGAGTTTCAACTAAATCTAAACCATTAGGAATAAAATAACAATAAGTTAAAATTCAATGACCGAGTTATAATCAAATCAAAGCCATATGGACCAAATGATTAATTTTCCCCTAAATTTTTTCCTTGAATTCTAAGGCTCCTGATATACAACTAATCCATATATTTGACTCGAGAACTTTGTTTTGTTTATATTTTTTTTGTGATGAAGATGGTGACTAATGGGAGGTAAAAGCGCAGAATGCATAGAACAGTGCTGTTTTGCAATGAGACAAGGATATCAGTGGTGACTTTAGATGCTCCATCACTAGACCAAGTGATTAAGCCAGCACCAGAGCTTGTTGATGAAACTCATCCCACCAGCCTTCATCTCATTAACAAGCAAGAAATTCTATGATCTTCAACAATCAACCTTGTTTGATAAGGAAACTATCATAGACCATTCTCGCATTGGTCCATCACCAAACATAATCAGTCATGAGTAATTTCTGCATAAAATGTGTGTGTGTGTGTGTGTGTGTGTGATTCTAAATTTGCATGGCGTTTTCTGTCAATGTATCTGAAGTACCATAATAAGGCATATTAGTATAGTATCAGTGTTCAAAATTATTATGCAGGAGTTCAAGCCTTCTGTTTTGAGAGTGTTTACTTGCCTTGGATGTTGTATTTGAGCCATTTTAGTTTGAGTTTATGTTGTTAATATTTGGTTGCTAATTAAGTAAAAGCTTTGGTTTGTGATAATTCATGGGTTCAATTGTTAACCTTGTACTATTTTTGTTCATATTATTTATATTATATGCTAGTGATGCTCAAGGAGTAAGGGAAAGGAGAAGAGATAAAAGGGAAAAAATGAGAGAAGGGAGGAGACCATGAAAAATCAATTTTGTTCACTTTAAAAGCTGGCTACAATTGGTGGCCTTATCCCTTTTCTAGACTCCAAAAAATATCAAAGAATAATAAGAACAATCATAAAACAAATCCTAATCGTAGTAGTCAAAGATAATAAAGATGATTACAAAATATTAAAAGATGTGCCTTGACCCACATCCACATTCAGTTGGTTCTCTTTGAATTTCTGACGCAGGTGATATAAGAAATGACTGGATACCAAACTGATGCACAAGCTAATCTTTTGAGGATTGAACTCCCTGTTGGTGAATGAGCTTATAATTTTTATCATTTTTATTGAGTGAGACTCTCGTAAAGTTAGGAGATGATACAGATAGATTGGATAATTTGGGATGTTAATTAGCTGATTAAGGAGAAATAATTGTTATTCTGCATCAGAATATGTATAAAGCTGCTCTCCCGTATCAATTCTTCTTCCTTCGAAAGCCAAGAATGGCCATGTTGCTCCTCATTCGATCTTCTTCAAGAAAGCCACTTGGCCTCTTCCTGTTTCAAGCAGACCATGATCTTTTGAATGGGTTCATCACAAGATGATATCTTGTGTTCTATGTTCGCAAGTCCGCTGCTTTAATAAAAAATCAGACATACATGGACATTGTTATGCCGTACTTTGGTGTGAAAGGCAAGAGGATGCAGGCGCCTTTGGAGGGAGGGTGGACAGACAGTGGGGATGGAACGGTTAATCGGTTAACGGTTAATCGGTGAATGGGAATTTTGGGGTAAGGAAAAAAAATCAGTTAAATCCGGAAAGAAATGAATTTTAAAAAAGAAAAGAAAAAGAAAAGAAAGGGCGGCGAGATAATGATGAGATTAAAGTATACTTTTAGTCCTTTATGTTTGCATCAGATTTCATTTCAGTACTTTAAGTTTAAAAAATGCACTTTCAATCCCTCAAACTTAACGCCGTTAGTTTCTCTTAACGAAAATTGCTAACTTATCAAATTTAATTGATGACTGTGCAATAAAACGTTGACAAAGCATACTGACATACTCACATTTTAATTTTAATTTAATATTATAATAAATTTAATATTTTAAATTGTGTAAAATAAAAAGATTTAAAATAATAGAGTTAAGTTTAATGAGTTATCAATTTCCGTTAAGAGAGACTAATGACGTTAAGTTTGAAGGACTGAAATTTTTAAATTTAAAGGATTAAAATAGAACCTTATGTAAATATAAATGACTAAAAGTATACTTTCGTCAGCCTTACACCATATTAGCTAATTTTTTTCTGTTAAAAAAGAATTAATTATTTGGGGGGCGCATGGGCAAATTGAGAGGGTGTGGGGGCCTGTGGGAGGATGAGGCGGAGGGAAACGACTTGAGACCCAATTTTGTTGATATTTAGTTTAGGTTTTTTTTAAAACGAGAAAGGATGAGGAGAGGTGGGCCCGAATCACAAAGGGACGAAAGAGATATGACAAAAGAGGTCCGTAACCATTTCCTGTCAGTAGAGTTGGAAAACGGGCTGGTGCCGCCCGCCAGCCCAACATTGGGCTGTGCAGCCCGACCTTTAAGGGCTGCCAATTTGGCAGGCCAAGCCCGACATGGCGTGTTGGCGGGTTGGCCTGCCAGTCCGTCACTTTTTTCCTTTTTATTTTTTAAAATTTTTTTAAAAAATAATATAACAAATTTACATAAAAATTATCAAGCCCATTTGATTTTTCGGAAAAAAATACAATACATCTCTGAAAAATATAATCAACAATGTTTTAAAATACAAAAATATAATACATAATCAAAAATCTCTAAAGTAAGTATGTATTTACGATGAAATAATAAGGTTTAAAACAGTATCTAAAGCTATTGAAACATTATATTCTTCCTATTAAAAATGTAAAAGGTTATTTTAAAATAAAAAGTCAAAAAAGGGGCTGGGCTGCCGACCCGTTTTTTTTACAGGCTGCTTAAAAACCCGCCTCAACCCACGAGCTGAGCCTGTTTTACTGGTCCTACTTGTTACTCATACCTCATACTGAAAAGTGGCATTAAAAATCAATGCTGCAATAGTGACCATGTAGCAGAACATGGACCACTGATGTTTTGTTCAAGGAATCTTATCCTCTCTGTCTCTACACTCACCATTTGGTTCTCTGCATCTCTTTGGCTCTTATCGTTACTCTTGCTCAAAATATATGGCTGCAACAATTACCATTGCCAGTGATTTCTCAGAACAATCTTCTATCTGTTCAACTGAAGCAGTCACTGTGAAATCATTGTCTGAATCTGGCATCAATTCTATACCTTCTTCTTTTGCCTCAAAAAACCTTCATGATCTTCCAGTTCTGGACTCCTCAGAAGGCGGCACAATTCCCGTCTGTGACTTTTCCCTCCTTTCCTCCAGCGACTCCAAACAAAGGCAAAAGGCCATCCAAGATCTTGGCCAGGCTTGTGAAGAATGGGGTTGCTTCATGGTAAAAGAAATCTGAGACTCCACCAACTTGGCTTTCACAGAAACGGAATCGTTCTTATTAGATTACTCTCTTTTGCATGGGCTTCTACTTGTTTTCAAGTGTCAGATACCTCGGGTCTAAAATCTTCATTTTTGTTCCTTTTTCTTCGTTTCAGCCAATTTGACAAGATCTATCTAATAGTTCTACTCATCTGCAATGGACCAAATTTTTCTTTTTGGCCAATCACTGAACCAACTTGTTAATTTTAGAAAGATCACTTGCACATTAGCTTGATCCTTAGGTTATTTTCTTTTTCATCACTTGAATTAACAAATACTAGCACAAGCAGGTTCATAAAAGAGATAAATCTTAGTTAAAACTGATGTGCATGTTATTATGGTTAGTTAATTCACTTTGCTTTGGAATATGTTTGTAGCTGATCAATCATGGTATCCCAGAGAGGCTTATAAACGGCATGATGGAAGGGGTGAAAGGTTTCTTTGATCTTTCAGATGAAGAAAAGAAAGAGTTTCAAGGGAAACACTTTTTTGATCCCATGAGATGTGGCTCTAGTTTCAATACTGCTGTTGAAAAGGTACACTGCTGGAGGGATTTTCTCAAAGTTTTTGTGCATCCAGAGTTCCATTTCCCTCATAAGCCTGCTGGATTCAGGTATATGCTTCATGTCACTAAAAAAAAATTGAACTTTTAGCTTAATGTGGGCCCATTTTTGGCATTGATCAGTTTGAGATGAGTTACATTTCGTTTATGACTTATGAGTAGTGCATCATTCAACCACATTAAGACCTCATTTGAAAGTCCGTATAAAAATAACTTTTACATCGTTCGAGATAAAATTTAGGTTTTTGAGAATAGATTTTAGGAGAAAAACTTTTATGGATTTCGAGGTAAAACTTAGGTTTTGAAATGTGAGTGTGTTTGAGAAGTTATTGGTTTTACACAGTTCGAGGCAAAAAAATTAAGTAGGAAAGAGAAAGAAAGAAAAACGAGGAAAGAGAAAATTTATTGACAGAAAGAATGTAATTTGAAAAGAAAATAGTGTTTTCAAAACTAGTTTTCAAATATAGATTCTGTCTCCACAATAGCTTTTGTAAAAAAAATGAGTATTTTGACAAAACTTAGAAGCCAAACGAGCCTTAAATCTAATGGCCTTTTTGGCTTCTAATGTACCTCCCTCTAATGCCCTTTGTAATATATCAACTTCCCAAATATTTTTTTAATTTTTTAGTTATTAGATCTACATAAAATGAGTGACATTTTACCATCATATGGGGATAAAATAGTGCATTGTTGAGTTTTTTTTTTGCCAATTTTTCAAAAATAAAAAATAAAACAGCACAATTTTAGAGTATTTTTTTCTTTGAAAATCATAAAAAAATCAAAACTACATCGTTTTATATCCATAAGATATTGCAATGTCACTCATTACTCATTTAACGTAAAATTTAATTATCAAAAGAAAAAAAAAACCAAAGAGCATCTGAGAGAGGCACATTAGAGGCTCTAAACATATGATGGTATATCATCAGTACCCCTTAAATGTTCATAAATGATTTTACTCAAACTTTTAAACCGTTTTCTTAATTGCCACGTTTTACCTTTTATCTTATTACAATAGATCCAAAACTTGGGGTTTTTTTTTTTTAAATCTTCTATTGTTAATCTGCCATCCCATTTCCTGACTTCAGTTCTTGATGTTACAGTGATACTGCATATGAGTATTTCAAAAGAATCAGAGAGATCATAAGGGAGATATTGAAAGGTGTATCAGAAAGTTTGGGATTGGAACCAAACTACATAAGCAAGGCTATGAATATGGAGTCAAGCTTTCAAGTGTTCATAGCAAATCTGTATCCTCCATGTCCAGAGCCTGAACTTGCTGTGGGGATTCATCCTCACTCTGATCATGGTTTCCTCACTGTGCTCTCTGAAAATGGCATCAACGGCCTTCAGACTTTGCATAATGGCAATTGGGTCAAACTCAATCCTCCTCCCAATGCTCTAATGGTTAACACTGCTGACCTTCTAGAGGTACCTTTCTGCCACTATCATCATCTCAGTATACAGAATTAGATATACCTGCCTTCCCGTTTTAAATGTAAGAGCCAGTAAAAGGATTTCGATCATAAATGTAAAACCTCAATCTATTTTATCTAATAAATTTAAAAGGTTTTTTATCATAGGGATAACTTCCAATACAAAGGATTGAAAGAGGTACTTTAGAAAACTAATATATTTTGTAGGAATAACTAACTTAACTAATTTTATTAACCTCTGCAAATTACTTATATAGTTTTTTCATTTAAGACTGTCTGGTACCAAAGACAAATGTAATGAAAGTTCCTTAAATCTAAGATACTTAATACTCTTTCCAGTCCATAATACATGATCTATTCAACTAATTTAAATAAAATAAGAAAATGGGATAAATTAGATAATGATAACAAATGTAACATGATCTTCTTAAAATACCATCTATGTAACATTAGATTATATATCAGCTTATAAGTTAAGTAAATCAGTTTAGGAAAATAAAATAAAAGACAAAATAGATTGGGATATTATATTCTGGATCAAAACTAACCCTGAAGTATTCGAACCGTAAAGAGTAGTTTGTTAATACTTAACTTGTGATATTGTCTGGTTAATTTTAGATTGTGACCAATGGGAAATACAAGAGCAATGTGCACAGAGCAGTACTGTACAACAATGCAACAAGGATAACAATGGTGACAGCAAATGGGCCCTCATTTGAGGAACTGATAAGGCCAGCACCAGAGCTTGTTGATGAAGCTCACCCACCAGCCTACTCTTCATTAACATATAGGCAATTCTATGAACTCCATCAATCCAATTCACTCCATAACAAGAGTGCTTTGGACCGTATTCGCATTCTCTAACATACTTAAGATAGATCCCTTTACAGAAACCAGTTGCAACCATCTATCATTAGCAGTTACTCTACTGTATCAAATATGAGTGATTCTACCCATCGTTTGTGGGTTTAACTGTCGAAAGGATTGGGCTAGTACTCTCACTTAAAGGGGGAGGGCTCGATCCTGGGGAGTACCACTTTGTTGTAGCTCCAGTCGAGCGCTTGGGAAGGCATCGCCACAGCTTAGTGAAGTTGGGTTGGCTTACCTGTGTAGTCAGAACTTAAGGGCTTACTTGATATGCTCCAGTACCCGCAGGGAAAAACCCCAGTAGATCATGAGTGATTCTATGTATTTGTGTGTTGGTAATATATATAGATATATATATATTCTTATCCATCTAAAAAGATGTAGTAGAAGACTTAAAACGCATATTCAATAAAGTAGAAAGATCTATTGATTAATAATCTTTCTAAAAATCCAGTCTACGATAACGCACGATAACACCGTGTGATTTATATAACCGACCCCACATAATGGGTTAAGACTTTACTATTGTTCTTATTTATCTTTTTTTTTACGATATTATTATCCATCTACTGCTTGAAAGTTAGTAAACCTTTTCTTCCTACCAATATACAGTGGTCACATGACAATATTATTAGTCTCAATCTTTTAAACTTGAGATTAGGTTGATATATGAGAGTTTTTTCTGCGAGTTTGCAATGTAAGCCTCTTTGGATTTAAAGCCAACTTCTTTTGAGGCTTATGATATAAAAAATTTTACCTCTTCCAATAGATATGCTTCCCAGGATTTAAACCGGTCTAGTTAGGGCACCCAGCAGTTTCAGATTTGGGTTTGAACTTGCATTCTAATCTTTTTGACTCAAACTTTCTATGTGCATGGACAAATTAGTGTGGGGATTTATACATAATATAAATGACATTTCTTCAGATTTAATACTAAAGAAACAATACAAAGTCATATTGGGAGTAAATATAATTTTTTATGGGGCACAAATCAAAATTATTGTATAACTGAGCGGTTAGTTCATTGACATTAAATATAATATTTCAATTTTCTTTTTTCAATAATTTTATTTTTTTTTAAATAATTATATTAATTTCATATGCTAAAAAGGGTTTTCATTTAGCATATGAAATTTAAATGGATAAATTATGGTTTTGAATTTTGCTTTATCCCAGATTAGGGTGTTGGGCTAAATAAGGTTTCAAAATATTAGTAAGAAAGCAAAATTGCCCATGAATATTAAGAAGGAGGAAGCAGAAATTTTTTTTCATCCAAATGAATAGTGTTCTCATCTTCAACTATCACCTAATGAGTTGAGGATGAGAACATTGTTCATCTGAATGAACCGTGTTCTCATTTGGATGAGTAATGCCTCATCTGCATGAGATGCTCCAATCCTCAACTAAGTTGAAGATGAGATCACTGTTCATCTGGATGAACTGTGTTCTCATTCTGATGAGTAATGCCTTATCTGCATGAAATGCTCTAATCCTCAACTAAGTTGAAGATGAGATCATTGTTTATCCGAATGAATAGTGTTCTTTTTTTAATGAGGAGTGCTTCATTCGAATGAAAACATTGTTCATTTGGATGAAATTTTTTTCTTGTCCTCCTTCCTTAATATTTATGAGCGATTTTATGTTTGCACTAACATTTTAAAACTCTTATTTAGTCAACCTTCCTAATTTATTTTGTTACAATTTCAAAAATCTTTTTGGGATCTTCCCTTGTATTTTTTATACGTGCACAAAATTAAATTTTTGAACGTCAAATGTCAATTTAAAAAGGGAGAAAAAAGGTTCGAGAAACTACAATTACAAGCCATGTTCATGAAACCGGACCGGACCAGCTGGTTTGAACCGGAAACCGGTGAACCGATCTCCAGTCCGGTCCGGTTGGTGGTTTGACCCCGGTTTGAGGTCAATCCAGTCTGACCTGGGGTCAGACCAGGATCAACCCGGTCAACCCGGTCGGGTCAGTGGGTTGATCGGGTTGGCTTTTTTCTTTTTTTTAATTTCTTTAAAAAACAAAATAATAATTTATTAATTTGAAATTTAAAAAAAAATAAAAAACAGAATTCCTTCTCACATAGACTCACTGTTGCATTTGTATATGTTCATCCTCTTTTTAATTAGTTTTAAAAATGATGAATTATTTTAAAATTTCAAATTTAAAGGTTAAAAAATAAAAAAAAACCCTTATCATATATATATTTTGATATTTTTTTAGGATGAATATTTCAAAATTATAAATAATGTCCGAGAATATATAACGTACAAGTATATGATTAGTTTAGTAATTGTTACTTTATTAATAATAGAATTTACTACTTAGTTTTTAGAATTTTCAATTTTGAAT
>JANTPZ010002781.1:0-17570 GCA_025593235.1 Vachellia pachyceras
AATGTGTTGAAAGTTTGAAAAATCATGTTATGGCATTTATGTGTATGTTTCAGTCTGATCTGGAAGTGGATGAAGGAGTATGGTTTTGATGATTTTGATGCTTCCAATGGATTTAGAAGGCCAAATTGTGTAGAGTAAAAGTGAGAAAGGGTTTTGGCAAGCATTAGAAACTATAAGGACAAGTTATGAAACTATAGGGTACCTTTATAAGAGCAAGGGGCATATGTTACGTTTTTGTGAGTTTTATGTATATTTGATGGCTTTTGAATGATGGTCACATTATTGAATAATGTTTAGGACATTGAGGAACCAAAGAGCTCATTGAGAAAGGCCATCAAGAGAGGCTGAAACTCTCAAGAAAAGCTAAAGCCACAAGGTAGCAAAACCTTCTAACCTTAACTAAGTTGCTTTGAAAATGTGTATGAATTTACGCATGACTTGTATTAAAAATTTATGATGATTGAAAGTGTGAATATGTGCTTTTGTGTGCTATGGCCATATGCATTTAATTGTTACATGTTGCAATTTTATGAATTCACATTTATATTGAAAGTTGTCATGCAATTTTATAAATTGTGTTGGAAAGTTTTGCTATTGGGATTTCCAAAAATCTCATTATCCCCCCAACCGACCATGTAGGTGGGAGATCAAGAAATGGTAAGAGCAAAATGAATGATGATTCAAGAAGGCATAATGTTGTGCTTTTATGTATTAAAGCTAGGTGTGATATTAAAAAACTTATGTTATTGTATATGGTTTGTAAATTAAACCTCTACATATGTGGTAGTCAAAGAGAGGTGAAAGCATGCTTAAATATAGGCTAATGCATGTTTAATTATGAGCAAAAGAAGAAAGCAAATAAGCATGCCTACAGGAAGAAAAATGGAAATGATAGGAATGTATAGAACTGTAGTAAGGTTGATCAAACCCCCAACTTTGGTATAACATGAAATAGGGTAAATGAACTCCAAATGAAATGCAATTTTCCAGAAAAATAGTTGATGTTTCAAGCTTTAAAAAAGCCAAAAGAACACTGGAATTGGATTTTTGTATGAGGAGTTATGATGTTCCAAAGTTGGCAAAAAATCACAGAAAAACCTAGGAAAATGAAAAATTACCAAATGAACAGTGCAACTTTGTGTAATAAACTGATTCGATTGGATAATTTTTTACCCAATGAGTATTTTTCCCTTGTATAGGATCTTGTAAGCTTCAAATAGAAATTGGAACCACTCGATTTCAATTTTTCTAGAATTAGTTATGAATTTTCAAAGTTGGCCCAAAATTTAGTGAATAGTAACTTTTAAAAATCAAATTTTCAGATTTTATTTCTTTTGACTTTTTAAGCTATTCAAGGCCCAAGAATTGTTCCATAATGATATAAAATGAAGCTAAAGGGGTTCGTTAAGGTGTGTTAAAGTGCTCGAGTGTTGTCAACACTTCTGTTATTGCTCAAGTATTCAAAAGAAGTATTGAGATCACAGAAGTTTTTCAAACTTAAACACTTGAGTATTTGACAGCAAAACTCGAGTGTTGTCAATACTTTTGTTCTCACTCGAGTTCTCTGAAGAAAGTTGTGAGGAAACTTTGAGATTTTTAGTTCGATACTCGAATGCTTCATTCCAAAACTTAAGTACTCATAGTACTTCTAAAACTCGAGTACTCATAGTACTTCTTTCATAACTCGAGTTTATAATGAAAGTTTTGAGTTTCTGAACCAATCTCAAGCCTCATAACTCGGTTTTTAAACCTTAATACTCGAGTGTTGCAAATACTTCAACCTCTAAGAACTTGAGTTTCTTTTGAAAGTTTTAAATTTGAAAATAATTTTAACTCTAAGAAGTTTTTGAAACATGTGATCGAGTATTGATGATACTTTAAATGCTACTCGAGTATTCTTTAAAATTTTTTATTTTGAAAACATTTTGTAAGTGTAAAACTTAAGTATCATCATGCCAAACCCAAGTGTTGCAACATTGACATCAAGAATTCAAGATTTCTTTTGTAAAACAATTTTAAAATATTTCCTAACTTCATAATTCCTTCAAAACATAAAACAAAGTATTTTGTTTTCATCAAAACGTGGCATTAACATTTTGGCATCTATTTGATCTAAATCTCTTTCCTTATCATTTTCTCTATCAAACCACATGAACTTCCATCAGCACATAAACACTTCAATGGCCAAGAATAAACTGATTAAAGGGAAGAGGAAGGCTAGAAGTACAAGAATATAGGAGATTACAAAGCAAAATCACAACTTACCTTGATCTTGTGCTATCATACTCTTTATTCATGATATTTATCCACTTGTAAGGTGATTAAAATCAAGGGCCAAGATTTAGCCATCACATCTTGTAAATATGACAAGGTTGAAGGGATTTTTAGAAAATTGAATGTGCATATTTTTTAGAGTGTTTATGCATGTATAAGAAGCTAGAAGTTGAAAAATTTCATTTCCCCAAATTTTGAGAATTATTCAGCCTGCAGGGTAAGCGGATGAAGGAGTGTAATTTTGATGATTTTGATGCTTCCAATAGATTTAGAAAGAAAACTTGTATAGAGTATAAGTGAGAAAAGGATTTTGAAAGCATTAGAAACAATTTGGCAAAGTTACGGGTTTTAGGACCTGAAGGTTCAAGAGAAGTCTTGGGAGGTTCTAATGTATTTCAATGCATTGGTTATGACTTTATTTTAATGCCAACTGTATTGAGATATATGTAGGAATTTATTTTAGAAAGGGGAGTCTTAAAGAGCAAGAGACAAGCTACAAGTTCAAGTGAAAGCTATGGAGTCGAGGTAGTAAGATTTACTATCTTTTCATTAATATTGATCATGATTGTTATTATTGAATGTTGCCATGCTTGTATGCTGAATATGTGTTAGTTGCCATTAAGTGTGACATGTCATCAGTATGTGCATCTTAGTTTATGAATTGGCATTTTTAAGAATATGCTTGGACAAGTATACAAAAAGCTATGACTTTCTCAAGTTGAGATAAAAACCTGAAAATTTGAAAAATGACCATATGAACAGTACATATTCACATAATAAACTGATTAATTGGGAAAGAGATTGAACTAACTGGAATTTTTCCCCTGTGCATAATTGTATGAGCTTCATTTAGGGACTTGAACAACTCAATTTCAATTTTTTAGAATCAGTTATGAATTTTCAAAGTTGGTCCTAAAATCTGGAATTTTTTACTAAATGAATAGTAACTCATGGCAAATTATGAAGATTGTCATAAATTTCCCTAGTTGGTTATCTATGTGGGATTAAAGATAAAGTAAGACTAGTATGACTTTGATAAGGTATAGAGATACGAGTCAAAGTCATAGGCACTTGTAAGAGTGCAAGGTGCTGGACTTGCCCGCTATGAGAAAGCTGCATGGATCATGTCATTAGCTTATCTCATATGCAATTACGTCACCATGCCCTTTGACATGAGATCATCATAGATTCCTACATGAGAGTCGCTGAGTTTTGACTTAGTCAAAAGTCACATTTGATCCGGTGATGATAAAGGCTATAATCGGCCTTAAGGGTCTTTCATGTGGAAGAATGAGTGATCAAGATGAGATTTGTCCCTCACATTAGTTGAGAGATAGTACTGGGCCCCTAAGTCTGTCTGAGAAATGTATGGTCATACTATAATGAAAAGGAATTTTTGTTATGAAATCAGACTACTCAAGGATCAAGAAAGTAATGGTCAAGAATAGTAGGATGACATCATCCATACCTTGTTCTTAACCGAGATATCGTGACAAAAGGGACGTGATTTGGTTACATGAAAGGTTGTGTCATGTTAACGATCCCATATGATTTGTGTAGTCACAATGTCTTGCTAGAGGCCACTTGTGTAATATCCATGTTTTCAACAACTAGATATTGTAACATTATCATTTTCCTGTAACCAAGGATAAGGGCTAAGTCAGGAGTTACAGAGTGATTGAGGGTCCGGAAGTTAAAAGACAGGGAAAGGAAGACAATATGTCATTATAGAAAATAAGGACCTAAATATAAATTTCAAAGGAGGACTAAAGTGGAAATTTGAAAGAAATTCAAGGATATTTTAGCAAATAACTAAAAGTTCAAGGGTATCTTAGCAAATAAGCAAAAGTTAAAGAGCCATTTGACAAATAAGCTAAAGATCAAGGACATAATGGTCATTTTCAAAAGGACAGGGACAAAATGGTCATTTTGAGAAAATACGAAGGGCATTTTGTTAATTATGAAAATCCCAAGGGTATTTTGGTTAAAGTTTGATCAAAATATCAGAAAAATTTTTATGTCACCATTAGATAGAGAAAAATTTACTGATCAGCAAGTGAAGCTCAGTTTGAGCTACAATGACATGTGTTTCTGTTGCGGGAATTTTCTTGGTCATTTAATTTTTGGCTATTTAAATAAATAATTAGCCGAAAATGATTATTTAAAATACCTAGAGGCCTCGTATGTCTGATCTCAAATAAAGGAATAATAGCTTGAAAATTCTAGTATTTTATAAAATTGTTTACAAGAGAAAAAGAGAAACAATTTCCTTGATCGGAGAGAAAGGGCATGAAAAACCATGAATTAGGGTTTTCTTCAAAAATTAATTACATTCCGAGAAGCCATTTGAGGAAAGAAAAAGTGTGAGAGTATCAGGAAGAATTTTAGGAATTTTGGTGACCTCAAATCTGGTTAACAATCAGAAAATCTTCTAAACGCGTTTTTGGAAACATAAAGTTTCCAAAAGTAAAATTGCCATAAATGTATTATGCCACTTGTAATGGTCATATTGGGAGCCCAAAAAGAGAAGTAAATATCTCAAACAAGTGGTAGAATTTATCATAATAAAGTTACTTTATCAGTCTAAGTTGTACAAGATTAAGAGACACTTGTCACCAAAACAATTTAGCACATAGAGACAATTTTTCTTACAATTTTTTAGGCCATTAAAGTCAGCTAAAATGGGCATAAAAAGGGGCAATTGAGCTGTCCAAATATCCACCCCTTGGATCACATGATTTATGCAAGATGTAATCTCAACCTTGGAACATTTGGCATGTGATTAAAGTAAGCTTTTCTTCACCATTTCTAGCCCATTTTTCGTGTAAAACCAGAACTGAAAAGAGAAAAGAAGAGGCAACCATGAGGGAAGAGAAAATGCTCAAAAAATCCAAGGTAAAGTTGAGTTTTGATGAAATCTTTCACATATTCTTACTCCTTGGACCTTCCTCTTCATTTCTATCGGTTTAGTTTCTTGGGTTATACTTGATTTTTCACTGCTAAAAAGTTAGGTTTTAGAGAGAGAAAATAGGAAAGAGAGGGATTTAGATCAAATAGTTGGTACCAAACAACTATATGCAAGCTAAGGAGTTGATTGGTGTATATTTTATGTTAATTGTTGTATTTGGAATTTGGATTTTCAAACCCTAAGGGGAGGTGCTGCACATTTTTCTTCTTGACTAGGGATGGTGTTTTTGATGTTAATAATGCATGGCAAGTGATCAGGGATCAAGAATATGCAATTACATGTAAGAGAAGTTTGAAAAATTCCTTTGTTGCTTTATATGTGAAATTTCGGGCAGTTCAAGAACAGTAGGAAGGAATGAGTTTTTGATGATTATAATGCTTCCTTGGCTTTAGAATGAAAAATTGTGTAGGGTGAAAGTGAGAAAATAAATTTGGAAGCATTGGAATTAATTTTGGAAAATTTAACGGTTTTAGGACCTTTAAGGTGTAAAAGGAATTTTATAGAGATGTGAAATGTTTTGTGACTTGAAATTGACTTGTTATTAATAGCCATGTCATTATATTGTGTGTAGGAAAGTGAATTACCAAAGAAGTCTTTTGGAAGGGTATGAAAGGGCTTCCAAGTTCAAGAACAAGTTGGAATCTAATGTAGCAAATTCTCTAACTTTTACATTTACATTGTTGTTGACTGTTAATTGTGCATTTTCCTTGTTGATGTTATATGATTGATGATTGAACATGCAAATTCTTGTTTGATGATTGATAATGATGATGATAAGGATATTCCTTGGCAAACTTAAAATGTAAGAGCTTGAGGTTAGTGTTGCATGTTTAGTTTCCATGGCTTTGATTTATTGCACAATTATGATTATGTATGTTAATGTGTTAGTTAGAGATATTTGCTACTAGGATTCCATGAATCTCATTCTATCAACCTAACCCTCTATAGGTGTAAATGCAAGTAAAGACAAGGGCAAGATGGTGGAAGAATAAGAAGGATTTGTATGATGATGTTTTGATACATTATATATATAATTGAATGCCTTACATATAGTTTGTTAGCTATTTTATGGTATTTGTATAACTTAAACTCCTTTATATGTTGGCTATGATGATATGTGATCAAGAATGTGTAAATGTAATATGATGGTTTAGTAAAGCCATTATGAAGTTGGTAAAAAGAAAAGGGTAAAAGGATCAATTGAAGTGCATTACCCTTATCGATGTTCCAACTTTGAATAGGTAGGAAAGGTATCAAATGAATCCTAATTAACTTGAAATTTTTTGGAAAACTAGTTCATATGGTAAGCTTTAAAACAAGACCAAGATAACTGAATTGGACATCTATGTAAAAAGTTATGGTTTTCCAAAGTTGAGAGAAAAACATGGAAAATTGAAAAATAACCATATGGACAGTGCATCTTTATGCAATAAACTGTATTAATTGGGCAAATTTTTAGCCATGTAAGTATTTTTTCTATAGAGAGTGTTATAAGCTCACTCAATTTCAATTTTTCTAGAATTAGTTATGAATTTTTAAATTTGGCCAAAAATATGAAATTTACCAAGTGAATAGTGCCCTATGAATTGTAATTCGGCTAAAATTTTCTAACTCACTTAATTGGCCATTTTAAGCATATCAGAGGCATCTAAGTGATTCACCCATTTGTTAGAGTTTAGTCTTACTATGGCCTCTTATAGGTGGTCAGCTCATTGTGTTCAATGAGCCACACATCACGACTTCTAGTAATCAAAAATCCATATCTCTGAGGCTATTGACATGTCCTATCAGACCTTATAGCCCTTGTGTTACTTGAGGAGGCTCAACAACATGTTGTGAGTTTTCTCTATTTTCCATCTGTGGTTCTGTGGTGTCTTGAGAATCTTGAACTTCTTCGATATGTAATTTGCTCCCACTGGTTCTTTTAGAGATGAATTCTCTTTCTAGAAAGACACTGTTTCGAACAAAAAACACATTGTTGTTCGATGGGATTATATACATGTGTCATTTTGTTTCCTTGGGATACTCTACAAAAAGCCATTTGATGGATCAGTTTGATAATTTATCAGAGGCCTACTGTTTAATATAGACCTCACATCCCCAAATCTTGAGAAAAGCCAAGCTAGGTTTCTTCCCAATCCATATCTCATATGGTGTCTTTTCAACTACCTTAGATGGAACTCAATTCAGTATGAGTGCAGCTGTTTCCAGTGCATGCCCCAAAAGAAAGGTGGAAGATCTGTTTGACTCATCATATATCAAATCATATCTAATAGAGTTTGATTCCTCCTTTCAGAAACTCCATTCCATTGTGGTGTTCTTGGAAGAGTGAGTTGTGAAATTATTCCACAACTCCTAAGATGGTCAAGAAACTCTTAGCTCAAATATTCATCTTCTCGATCAGATCGAAGGGTTTTAATTGTCTTGCCAAGTTGGTTTTACACTTTATTTTGGAATATTTTGAACATTTCAAAAGATTCAAATTTATGTTTCATTAGATAGCCATAACTATATATACTAAAATCATCTATAAAAGTAATGAAGTAGATATAACCTCATCCGGTAGGTGTATTTAGTGGTCCATATACATCTATATGTATGAAGCCCAATAAATCAGTGGTCCTTTCACTATGCCCAGTAAAAGGTGCCATAATCATCTTTCCCAATAAACAATATTCACACGTGTCAATTAATTGAAAATCAAATTAGCTAAGAAATCCATCTTGATGGAGTTTATAAATATGTTTCTCATTTATATGGACTAGATGACAATGCCTTAGGTAGGTTGGATTCAAATCGTTTGATTTAATCCTTTTGGTTGTTATGTTATAAATATTTCCATTATTAAGATGTCCCACTGGGCAGAATTAATTCATAAGTGCCTACGGTTAAAGCTGCAACTCTTGCTCTATTTTCAATGCGTAGGTCTACATCGCCCTTCTTCAGTTTTCTACTATCCTTGAGAATTTGTATATTCATACAGATGTGGATTTCACATGCAGTATCTAACACCCATGTAGAGGAAGTAGGAAAATGAATGTCTATAACAATAATACCAGAAGAGATAACCTCACCATTCTTCCTTTTCTTTTTCAAATCTTTTATGTAGAGTTTTCATTTCTTCTTCATATGATCAAGTTCATTGCAGAAGAAGCATACTCTTTCCTTTGGAGGCTTTTCCTTCTTAGGTGTGGACTTAGTTTCATGTTTGTTTGGCCATTTGGTCTTACCAACTCAGCCACTACACTTTCCTTTGCCATTGGCTTTCCCTTTCTTTTTTGACACGTGAATACTAACTAATGCACCTTCAGCCATCTTACATGAGTGCAAGGCCTTAGTGGTCTCATACCTCTCTTGCATTACCTATTGCTCGAACATTTCCTAAAGATGAACAATCATCTTCTAACCCTCCATGTCTTCTTGATCTCTTTGGATCTCTGGAACCATGGTAGCAAGCATCAAGCATGCTATGCCCACAGAGTCATCATTATGCTTCGTATAAGCATCTTTCTTAGCTCTTGACACATTGGCTGCAGGCTCATCAAGAATGGATTGATTGAGGACATACGCCTTTCTTTTGTGCTTGAAAACAATTCTCAAGTTCCTAAACCAATCAAGAAAATTTGACCTATTGAGTTTGTCCTTCTCAAGTAGATTCGCAATGATAGTGTGGTGATATTACTAGTGTATATGATTCTACAGTTTTATATATGTAAAGTAGATTATTAATCTCCCACTAAATCAACAACCCTCAATATGATTAGTGGGCTAAGACCCATATTTCACTTAAATTTAACTATGTTTTGGCAAGACATTAAATTCAAGTTATTTAGGTAGGTAACGCTTTACCAATTACATCATATGTAACTTTTAGATTTTATGGGATTCGATCATCATATGACTTGGCATGTTTAATCCCATCTAATGCCTTGAGATCCAAAACCGTTTTGATAATCTCAATTAAGTTAAGAATATTATGAATTGTGTGAGTAGCACCATTACTCACAATTGCCTTCCCAAGATAACTCAAATGCATCCACTTTAGTGGAACCTACAACTGAGCAATCGAGGTTTTGATAATTATTTATTAATTGACCGTATTATGACTTAAGATTGAATTATGAGGATTTTTTAAGTAACTGTTTTATATGTATATAGCCAATTTGTATCTCATAAAAATCTATATACATATATAATAATATGCATCGTATTATCTAATAATAAGAAGCATAAAATATGATATATAATATGATTCACCTAACTTATATCATCTCAAGCCCATGAGATAAACTCAATAATAAGAAATGATTAAAGATTGAGAAAATTACAACCCTTTGTAAACTATAATCATCTCAAGCCGATGAGATGACCTTTATAATAAGAAATAATTAAAGATTGAGATCCCATAAATGAACAATAGAACACATGGAATTAAGATGATATTCCATACATTAGGAAAAGTAACAATATGAGAGATTATAACCCATACACTATGATAGATAAATTCCCATATAATAAAAGGAGTAACATGAAAGATGATATTTGACAATATGAGGGATTATAACTCATATATCAAGAACTCATCTTGAAAGCATTAACAATGCATATACCTCATATATCAAGAACTCATCTTAATAGAAAAAGTAATAACTAAAAAGATGATAACTCATAATCCTCATGAATTCAACATACATCATATGTATGACAAATAAGAATAACAAGATCATATATATCACATATACAATTGAAGAATTATTCACTTGAATATCTTCAAGAACCAAGATTAATAGTTCATACAATATGACTAACATATGGATATTTAGAATTGTTGAAACCTTGTTTTGATGATAACAAAATTAATGAAAAAGTTTTCAGTCTGTTAAAAATGTTTCACAAATCAAGTGTTGAAAATCATGTTGTAATATTCGAGTTGTGTGTTCATCTAAAGTCGAGTGGGATAACTTAGAAAATCCTTTTCTAGACCTTAACTTTTGAAGAAAACTCAAGTGGAAAGAAAAGTTCGCAGGAACTCGAGTTTGAAATTAAGAAAACTCGAGTGTTTCAGTATTCAGCTAAGCTTTAAAGTTCAAATTCTCTTTAGCTCACTCGAGTGACAAAAAGAATGTTCATGTACTCGAGTTAAGTTTCGATATAATCGATTATCGACACTTTGGTTTCAGTTTCGAAAGGAATAAGTTTTAAGATAACTCGAGTTGCAAATAAAGTGTTAGAACACTCGAGTTTATGGTTCGAGGGAACTCGAGTAGTGAGTTCCAAATGAAAAACTCTTTACAAAAACTTTTTTGTAAAAACTCAAGGTAACTAAAAAGTATTCATTAACTCGAGTTCTATTTTTTAGACAACTCGAGTTTTGTGACGAAATAAGATTTTGAGTACAAAAACTTTTTTCCAACACTAGAGCTCCATTTCATGTTTTGAAACAATCGGGTAACAATGTTTGAAAAACTCGAGTGTTGGATCAAAATCACATTTAAAGATCAAGAACTTCTTTAGACAACTCTAGTTACTCTGAAAGTGAACAAGCACTCAAGTTATCAGTTTCAAAAATATCGAGTATCAAGAACTATTTCAAAAACTCTTTTTTGATTTGCCTTTGAAGAACTTGAGTTACCTTGCTTAAAAAACTTGAGTGTCGAACAAGTTCTTTGTAAACTCGAGTATCAATCAAAAGTATTCATTAACTCGAGTTCTATTTTTGGACAACTCGAGTTTTGTGATGAAAATTAGATTGTGAGTACAAAAACATTTTTCTAACACTCAAGGTTCATTTCAAGTTTTGAAATACTCAATTGACAATGTTTGAAAAACTTGAATGTTGAATCAAAATCACATTTAAAGATCAAGAACTTCTTTTGACAACTCGAGTTACTCTGAAAGTGAACAAGCACTTAAGTTCTCATTTTCAAAAAACTCAAGCATTGAGAACTATTTCAAAAACTCTTTTATGATTTGCCTTTGAAGAACTCGAGTTACCTTGCTCAAAAAAATTGAGTGTCGAACAACTTCTTTGTAAACTCGAGTATCAATCAAAAGTATTCATTAACTCAAGTTCTATTTTTGGACAACTCAAGTTTTGTGACGAAAATAAGATTCGTAGTACATAAACTTTTTTCTAACACTCGAGGTCCATTTCAAGTTTTGAAACACTCGAGTGACAATGTTTGAAAAACTCGTGTGTTGAATCAAAATCACATTTAAAGATCAAGAACTTCTTTTAACAACTCGAGTTACTTTGAAAGTGAACAAGCACTGAAGTTCTCAGTTTCAAAAAACTCTAGTATCGAGAACTATTTCAAAACCTCTTTTATGATTTGCCTTTGAAGAACTCGAGTTACCTTGCTCAAAAAACTCGATTGTCAAACAATTTCTTTGTAAACTCGAGTATCAATCAAAAGTATTCATTAACTCGAGTTCTATTTTTGGATAACTCGAGTTTTGTGATGAAAATAAGATTCTGAGTACAAAAACTTTTTTCTAACACTCGAGGTCCATTTCAAGTTTTGAAACACTGGAGCAACAATGTTTGAAAAACTCGAGTGTTGAATCAAAATAACATTTAAAGATCAAGAACTTCTTTTGACAACTTGAGTTACTCTGAAAGTGAACTAGCGCTCAAGTTCTCAATTTTAAAAAACTCGAGTATTGAGAACTATCTCCAAAACTCTTTTCTGATTTGCCTTTGAAGAACTTGAGTTACCTTGCTCAAAAAACTCGAGTGTCGAACAACTTCTTTATAAACTTGAGTATCAATCAAAAGTGTTCAAAATTTCCTTCACAGAACTTGAAGCTAAAACTCGAGGTGTGTCAAAAGTGTTTTAAAACTCAAGTCAAAACAAATTAAACTAGAGTGTTGATTCACTCTCTTCAAAATTCTTCCAGTTAAACACTCGAGTGATTTGAGATTAAAACTCGAGTGGCTTTTCATTTGACAGTAGCTAACATTCTCATATGTCTCAAAATTCTTCCAGTTAAATACTCGAGTAATTTGAGATTAAAACTCGAGTGGATTTTCATCTGATAGTAGCTGACATTCTCGTATGTAAAACTTTCCTTATTTGTGCTTAGCATTTTGAAATATTACCTGCTACCATAAATGCATTATCTTTTACCTATGAGAATAGGTTTAAGCTTTAAATGCAAAGATCTTCGACAATCCGCATAGAAGACTTCTTCGCTGTCATGAGAGAGAAAGCATTCAATGCAGGCAACGAAGCTAAGACAACGGATATACGCCTCTGAGTAACAGAAAACAAGCCTTCTGTTTAACCGGCATTTATTGGTGTTCACCTATAAAAGAAGAAAGCATTCAAGACAGAAAATGAGATGACGAACAAATATCAATTTGCTAATACTCTGTCATTACTCCATTGTCATTTTGTTCATAAATTCTTGAGCCTTAGTGTTTATCTATTTACTCTGTTCTGTGAGCATACCTTAACATTTCTCATTGTATTCTTGTGAGAAACTCGAGGTTGGGACCTTGAGATTGTTGAAAAGATTTGAGAAAGAAAAACAGAGTATGCGAGACTTTGTTATCGTGTAAAATGTAAGGGGGAGTGTGAGTCCCAATTGTAAAGGCTGGTGAGCCTATTTGTTATTGCTTAGTGGATTGGAACTCTCAAAGGTGCTATGAGGACTGGATGTAGGTCAGAAGGACCTAACCAGTATAAATCTCCTATGTTCATCTTTCACTGCTCTCCAGTGACTTTGTTTTATTTCCATGATTAAGTTTTTAATTTTAATTTGTGACCAATTCACACTCATCTTGGTCAAATTAATCCTACACTAACAAGAATGCATCAAGATTTGATCAAGATATCACATATCATACTTTAAGAATGCATATATGAATTCAAGAACCAATCAAGAATGTGTCAAGAAAGCATACATCTTATATATATATATATATATCATGAATTCAAGAACTCTATATATCAAACATCATAAACTGTTAGGATTAGAACATATACACACAGAGGAAGAAACAAATTTCAAAATTTTTTAATCCCTCTTTTGGATATATCAAAGGCGTTTAGAAAGAGTGTTAGGATAGTACCTTATTTTTGCAGTTCTTGAATTCGCAGCAAGCAATAATCTTTTAGCGGTTCTTGGAAATCCGATTTCTATGAGCCAACCTTCTTTGATCACCACCATCTACTAGTATCCATGCGAATAGTCCCCAACAACGGCATGTGCTAGCACCCTTAGTTTCACTCTCTCTAGGGTTTCAATGACTTACTCAATCAAATTCAAAAATTTCTTCCTCTCTGTTGCTCATGAGTCCTCATATTTATAGAACTCATGGAGTGCATCATAATTCGAGATTAATTTTTTATTAATCTTGAAAATCTGAATTTGATAAAGATATAAAGATATTCAAGATTAATCTTTATTAATATTGAAATTTGAATTCCAAAAGATATTCAAGATTAATCTTTATAATCTTGAAATTTGAATTTCAAAAGATATCCAAGATTAATCTTGAAATTCAAATTCTAAAATTTGAATTTGGATTAATCATGATTTGATTAGATTATATCCATTTAATTAATCCAAATAATGGGCCAACACATTTTTTATTTATCTTTATAAAATAAATCAAGGTTAGTTATTACACAATTCACACCATTACACCATGCACAATTCACAATTTACACAATTCACACCATTACACCATGCACAATTCACAATTTACACAATTCACAATTTGGTGTTGATTTAATTTGATTAGATCATATCCAACGAATTTTTTCTTAATTTATCTTTATAAATTAAATTCTTGTAATGAAAATTTGAGAATTGTGTATGCAATTTAATTAAATCCTTTACCACTTGATTTCATTTCCCCTTTCATGCCATTTTACCAAAATATTAACATCACATTTACATGCTATGGCTCACATAGTCACATAGCCAAAACATGGAGAGGTTTAGGCTACAACATCTCCAACATACCAACATCATTACGTAAACCATATAACACAAAATACGTTGTCTCCTTCACTCCTCATTCACCTTTCCTTTTTTCTTTGTTTGAGCTTACACGTATGAAGGGTTAGGTTGGGAGGATAAGATTTCAGAGAAATCCCAATAGCAAAACACACTAACACATGTTTAATGATTCATGACAAGTATTTTCTATATGTGTGCATGAACAAAATAATATGTGATGCTCAAATAAATCAATAACATGCATATGGCCATAGCAATCAAAGTTACAAATTCAAACACTTATCATCACAATTTCAATACCAAATCATGCACAATTCACAAGCATTTATCATTACAACATGAACATTAAGTTAGGGGTTTTGCTACCTTAGTTTGCAACTTCCCTTGAAACTTGGAAGTTCTCTTGTCCAATCTCCCAAATTGTTCCTTGCACAAATTAATTACCTGTACAATTCACAACACAATTGCCATAAATCACAAGCCATTTCCAAACCAAGAACTATTTTAAAACTCCATGAGAGTGCTTTGGTAATCCAAGTGTTCTTAAAACCCTTAAATTAAACTTGAAAATTCAATTCCAATGCTTCCAAAATAATTTTCGCACTTTCACCCTACAAAATATTTCATTTTAAAGTTAATGGAAGCATCAAAATCATGAAAATCACACTCCTTTCCCCATGAACAAGAACTGACCAAAACACTTGAATCATAGGGAAATTGTGATTTTCAACTTCCAACTTCATCCACTTACATAAACATAATCCATTATTCATGCATTATTTGATCTAAGAGCACATCTTCCTCATCAAATGAAAAATTAGACAGCACCTCCCCTAGGGTTTATGCTTTCCAAAATTTCATACAACCAATAAAACAACATAATATATACATCAATCAACTCTTTATCATGCAAGGAGTGATTTGCCACCAACTATTTCATCAAAATCCCACTCCTTCACATTTTTTTCTCACCAAAACCTAATTTTACAGCAAGCAAAAGAGAGCCAGAATAAAAAAAATCTAAACCGATAGAAAGGTAGAGGAAGCTGCAAGGATCACAAATATGCTAAGGGTTGCAAGAGTACCCAAATTACCTTGGAGTTCTTGTGAATTTCCTCCCATTCTTACTGAAAAAAATGGTGTCTTTTCTCTCCTCTTTTCAGCTAGAAAAGTTGGCCACAATGGTGAGGACGATGAAGGAAAAATGGCCCTTTAATTACATGTGAGATTTGATCAATGGTTGAGATTGCATCTTGAATTTAATGAATGATCCAAGGGCTCATATTTGGCCAGCCCAAAAGGTGATATTTTCTGCCCAAAACTGATCCAAAAGGGCGCCTAAATGGGTGGAGAAATCAGATTTTATCTCATAGTTACAAATGTCCATGATCCAGTACAACTTACACTGATAAAGTAAATTTGTTCTGATAAATTCTACCACTTGTTTAACCTCAATTATGAAAAATTTCAACCTTCAAATATAGCTAAAACAAGTGGTAAGACTCATCATGGCAATAATACTTCTTGGAAACTTTATGTTTCCATAAAGTTACTTTATGCTATCGCAACACTGATAAACCAACTTGCCGATAGGTGTAACACACCTTAATTACCTCTTTAACTTCATTTTATAACATTATGGAACCATTCTTGGGCCTTGAATAGCTTAAAGAATCAAAAGAAATCAAATCTGAAAATTTGATATTTAAAAGTTATTATTCACAAAATTTTGGCCCAACTTTGAAAATTCATAATTATTTCTAGAAAAATCAAAATTGAGTGGTTCCAATTTCTATTTGAAGCTTATAAGTTCCTCTATGGGGGAAAAATACTCATTGGGTCATTAACATGCCCAATTGATACAGTTTATTTTGTGAAAAACTACTGTTCATTTGGTATTTTTCATTTTTCCTAGGTTTTTCCATGATTTTCTTCAAACTTTGGAACATCATAACTTTTCGTACAAAATTCCAAATCTAGTGTTATTTGGCTTGTTTTAAATCTTGTAATATGAACTATTTTTATGGAAAATTTCAGCTCATTTGGAGTTCATTTTCTCTATTTCACGACATGCCCAAGTTCATAGTTTGACCAACCTTACAATCACTTTTTAGTCAAACTTATTTCATGACTTCATACTTGGCATACCAACTTGTAAACCTCTTTTGATCATGATTAATCATGCATTTAGGAATACTTAAAGTATATATTCACTACTCCATGGCTATCATACATGTACGAGTTTAGGTTACACAATTACATAACATCCTTAATTAATGTAACATTAACTTTACATCACCAAAACATTATCACAAGCATACACTAATCTTGCTTCAAACATCATTTAATTTCTCCTTACCCTTGTATGAGCTTCTACCTAAAAATGTTAGTTGGAAAGAATGAGATTTCAAAGAAATCCCAATAGCAAAACTTTCTAACAAGTTTCATAAAATGCATGACATAGTTTATAAATAAGTGCGGATCCATAATGAAATGAATTTGCAACATGAGACATGTATATGCATATGGCCATAGCACATCAAACACATATTCACACTGCCATTCTCATAAAATAAGTCATGCACCATTCCAAAGCAATTTCACAAAATTAGTTTAAGTTAGAAGGTCTTGCTACCTTTTTTTCTTAACTTTCCCTCAACTTTGATGCTTTCTTGATTACTTGAGAAATTAATTCCTTGCACTAAAATCTTCCCTACATAATGCACACTATTATGGCCATTAAACACACAAGCCATTACTGTGACACCTCTTATTTATCCCTCTTAGCTTCCATTATGAAGATTTGGAACCAATTAATGGCCTCAAATAACTCACAAAGTTCAAGAGGATCAAATTGAAAACTTTCATTATTATGTGAGTTACTATTCACAGCTTTTCGGGCCAACTTTGAAAATTCATAACTAATTCTAGAAAAATCGAAATTGAGTGGTTCCAACTTCTATTTGAAGCTTACAAATTTTTTTGAGGGAAATACAGAAACTTGCTCAGTTGGTACATTTTAATTCGTGAAAATGTACTGTTCATATGGTAAATTCCATTTTCCCAGGATTTTCTGTGATTTTTCACCAACTTTGGACAGTCATAACTTTCTGTACAAAACTCCAATTCTAGTGATCTTAAGCTTGTTTTAAATATTACAATGTGAAATATTTTTCCAGAAAATTTCGGCTCATTTGGAATCCATTTACCCTGTTTCATAACAGGTCAAAATATGAGGTTTAACCAATTTTACTTCCAGCACTTGGCCAAATTTTACCTCTTCTTAACTTCATAACTCAACATATTGATTTCTAAACCTTTCTTGCTCCTAATAACCTATGTAATTAGGCATTCT